>BQKZ01004666.1:29833-45179 GCA_036244855.1 Temnopleurus reevesii | reverse complement strand
AAGTAGACGCCACAGAAAAACTGAGTGTTTGTCTCGTCAGAGAATTCTGTAGTATGCAATTATAATTGGGAAGAGATAACACTGTCTCAATTAATTCTTTCAGCACAGTTGAACATGTTTTGTGTGATGTTTGATAACTTTGATAGTTTTTTATTCAGTGTGGTAAAATATACACAAGATGCATAAGCAGAATCTGACCATCGTTATTGAGTAACTCTAACTATTTGCTGTTTGATGCAGAGAATTTTTTGAATGAAAATAATCATTAATTACATTGGCAACACAGTACACATTTGCAGATAATTTATGAGCAAATTTTCATGCAAAGTGGCAATTCTTAACACTTTAACACACTTTCTTGCAACATAGTTTCAATTTGGTAATATTGTACTTTATCAGAATTTTCTAGTAAGAACAGACAATATCAATATTTTCAATTTAAGGTAGAAATACTGATTGACTTGGCATCAAGATAATTCCAGTGCTGAATGGGTTACTTAAATGTATCAACCTGAGCTCATTTGAAAACTTTGTAGCATGCAATCAAGTATGGGATGAGATGAAATCAACCTGATTAAAAATAATATCAACCATGGCTCATATGAGAAATCTATAGTGTCCAGTCATGTATAGCCAGATATAACATCACATTTGTACTAAGTTAGCTAAGTTCGGGGGTGTTGTTCAAAAGTTGCAATTGATCGGAATGCGTCAATCAAAGTCATTGTTTCATGTGCGTCTTCTTAAATGTCCATACCGTGCGGGAATGAAAATGCACGTTACAAATTGCAAAGTTGCAGTTGATTCGCATTTGATTTTGAATAACACCCTCTTCCTTCACTAAATTAACATGGGTTATCTGTAACTGGGTTAATTGCAAAATTTAGTGAAACATTTCTGAATGTTTTTCAAACTCATTATTGCTCACATGCCTTTGTTGTCTTTAAGAAGTTCGAATGTACAATCTATTGGAAATTCCAAATTCTGACTGAAAAAGATGATTGATGGCAGTTTATTGTAAAAGAGTTTTGTAGTACAATTATAATGAAGAATCATAACATTCTCTAAAAGCAAGAGTTTGAAAAGATGAAAATTATTTTCTGCCATCTCCACAAGAGGATAAAAAAAGGATTTATAGAGGAGTACATACCGCTCTGAAATGAAGCTGAAAGGATGAAAGTAATTCATCTGAAAATTGTCTTTACTCACGTAATTCAATGTGTGGAAGAGATTGATCCTCCATCCCATCATCAGGGTTTAGACGATCTGTAATGATAAATTCAATTCATTTAAATTTATCATATTCATGAAATTGCCACGTTCATGACGACATAAAATTTGCCCTGGTATTGAACACTGCAAAAATTATAAGCCAGGTCAGTTTTGTACAGTGTTCAATGGGGCAAATAACAAAAATAGACATATCTTGACTCCTCATGGACTGACTGTGGTGTTGCTGTTTCAAACCCGTTATGAGTCACACCACAACTTTAATAAAAATGAGACCATCTGCCCCCATATTAAACTCTTACTTTTTATTGGATTTTTATGTTTGAAATATACTTTTGATTGGAGCTAGAGTGTGCACCAATTGCATCTCTTGGCCATGAAAACAGAGAGATGAAAGAACTTATCCAATAACTTATCGATTCATTTCATAATTTTGCAGGGAATCAAGTGTCTCCATGAAACTAGTTTATAAAGTTGACTGCTCGCCTGCCTCTTTATACGTTTCCATATAATAGTAAATCGTTACATATTGACATGATAATTTTTTCTTTTACACCCTGAATTCAAGAATCAATTGGGTCCCATCATCTCATAGACTGCGATGGTTAGCCTGCAATCTTAATTTCCTTACTTTGGAAGAAAACCATCATATGATTATTTAAATCAAAACCCGTTATAAATCAAGCTAAATCACATCCAGTCAAATATGTTCTTTACCCATTCCGTCATCATCGTCCCCATCTATGTTGATGAAAGGCCCGCCTTCCTTGGATGCACTATGGTTAGCCCCGCCTCCACCAGCCGTCTTGCTCCGCCCAAGCATCATCACACCCTGACTGATTCGACCTGAAAATGATATGATTGTGAAAAAAATACACATTGGGGATAAATAGCAAACAAATGATCAGCCTGAACTGCAATCTGTGGTCTAAGCTACTGAAACTTTTAAGTACTGGGGATTTTCTATTGATAATCAACATTTTTTTCTTTCAAGAGGTTCATGTTAAAAAAAACAACATGATATGCATATTGCGTGAATGTGCAAGGCCAATATACTATTGATGGTTTTGCAATGTATTAAAACACAGCATAATTGACAGACTCTTCCTCCAGCCTCCCTGGTATGGGGGCCACTGATGACAAGGGAGAGCACGGATGAAGGGTTAGATGAATAGCGAATCTTTCCTTTTGGTTCTCTGGTTCGCCTACTCTTACCCAGCCTGTCATTCCTTCTCCTCCTGGTTGTGGGGGAATTTTATTCCTTTTCTACTTATGATTCAGCTGACCCATCTTGGTTCCCCTACTCCATCCGAGCTGCAATCTCCTCAAATATTTCTCATGGTATCACTTTTTACCCTCCTCTTCTGCTTGAGGCCCCCCACTCAACCTAACCTGCTGTCCCCTCGAGCTCTCCTCCTCATATGGGGACTGTTCTGCCCCGATGCAGGGCTACTGTCCCCCTGAGCTGACCCTGGAGATACACCTCCTGGGTGGT
The DNA here is from genome assembly GCA_036244855.1 of Temnopleurus reevesii. Lineage (NCBI taxonomy): Eukaryota > Metazoa > Echinodermata > Echinoidea > Temnopleuroida > Temnopleuridae > Temnopleurus > Temnopleurus reevesii. The sequence goes on along the minus strand of BQKZ01004666.1, from coordinate 42,454 downwards.
GTTTCACCAAGTTACGAAAGACTTTAGGAATGACTTTACGCATGACTGGAATCAGTTCTTCTGCTCAATGATCGAGAATCTTACGCACAATAAACTTGTTAACGTAGTCCAGTCTTTCTTAAAGTCGTGCGCAACTTTAAGAACGATTTGGTGAAACACCGCCCTGGTGTTTTGTTCTACTCTCTTCTACTTACGTTTCAGCTGGCCAATCTTTCTTGACAGATCCTTGCCCTCAGGTCCCCCTCCGCCACCTGACCTGCCGTCACCACCAGCTCTCCTCCTCATATGTGGACTGTTCTGTCCCGATGCAGGGCTACTGTTCCCCTGTGCTGATCCGAGAGATACACCCCCTGGTGTGAGGCGACCAGAGCCAGAGCGGGACTGCTGAACCTCGTACAATTTTGTCTTGTATTGTTCAGAGCTAGAGAAAACAAATAGATGTGTAAGTACCAATGTTGAACACAATATAAGATGCAATCTAGATTTTAAAGCTGCACACCAATTTTTGGTGCTTGTTGAATGAAGCTTTCCAAAATATTTTAACCTCAGATATGAAGTTTTTGTACAGTCAAATAAAAAAAAAATCCCACAAATTTAAATCATCCACTATCACTACCCATGTATTTCCATCGTCATTGAGTAAAACGGGGAGATGTAAGCTGATAAAATGATTCCACAAAAATGAGTTTGATCTAAATTGAACCTAATGAACAATAAGAATAAAATGGTGTGCAATGTTGTAGCAGAATTCAGAGGGATTCGGAAGAACCTGACATGGACCTCGACTTGGGCACTCTGACTTTGGCCCCCAAACTGTGGGCTGACAAATTGAGCGAGTTCAAACTATCACATCAAAATCAATACAACCGACTCACACCCTGGCATGGATCACCTGCTGAAGTTTGAACAGATTAAGATCGTGAATGGGTAGGTGCAAGGTAAACATGCTGAAGTGGGGGTACAGTGGTAGTTCTGCAAAGTGCGAGTCTTGGCGGGTCAGCCCCACTATGCCTTATCTTGTGAGCTGCAATACAATGCTTCAATCTTGTACCTAGATGGAACAGGCAGTTCTGAATGATAAGGTTCCTGAATGCACTAGATATTGGGAATTGGTTGTGTGATGACACAAGATGATGAACAATCAAAATACACTTACCTGAGGGCATATGCAATGATAGAGCTAGGTTCCTTGTCATAGACGATGATTGGTATCACACTGCACGGTGGAAGTGTGTGATGTTCATCTGCTGGGCTGGAATACAAGAGGGATGTGATGGGAATGTATTAAAATTGTGGTTGATTGTAGAAGTTTGTAATTCTAAACCTATTATCCTTCCTCAATTCCTCCTTATCTATTAATTTTGTTCCCTCCTTCCCTCCATCTACATTTTTTAGCTGAATTTACCGCTCCCACATCTTTATTTCCTTAACCTCCAATCCAAATTCTCAACAATTAATAATTTCTTTCACCATTTCCTTCTTTCTCTCCTTTCTCTATTTTCATTTTTTCTATCCATTTTCTGTATCTCTTTTTCTTTCCTTATTTCTTTGCTTTCTCTCTCTATGCCAAATTTTCTTTCTATCTCTCTTCATCTCCCCCTCTCCATTCCTCCCTTCTTTTCTATCATCTAATTTTCTTTCTTTTTTTTTCATTCCTGCATCATTCCTTCCCTCCTTGCTTTTCTTTCCTGTTCCCATTCTTGCTTCTCATCAACCATTCTTTCTAGATTTTCTTCTGTCATCCCCCTTTCTTTTTTCAATATCCTTTGAAGGGCGATAACGGAAATAACAAGACAAATGAAATGCCCATGCAATGCTACTCACAATGGTGTTTCTATCTGTGCCGACTCGGTATGTTGAAGGAACTGATTGAGGAATCCTTTGACAGCCCCAGGCTTTGTCTTGGCAGGACTCTTCCCATCGGTCACATCTATGGACTGGGTTAGTGATGAGGCTACAGCACTTGCTGCTGCTTCTTCAGCTGATAGAGAGAAGCATCAATACACATTACCATAAAGAGCATAGCTCAATTAGGCAAAAGAAGATTGTCTGGTAACCCAAGATTGACTACTTTGAAAAAAAGTTGTTTTCGTTCTTCTTCAAAACTCATTACATGTAGAAATAGGACTCTAAAAATAATATGCATACTTAAAGAAGACTAGAAGGCAGGGAAAAGAACATCTGAAAATAACTTTTCAGTTTGTATATCATGTGTCTGTAAAAAAAAAAAAATGAATTACATGAGAACACCCCCACCCCTCTTTTATGTTACAGGCCCTAGACAGCGTTAATATAATTTTACTGCTTTAATTGAAGGAGCTAAGAATGTGAATAATTTTCCCTATCATCAGCATCATCATTATCGACATTGTTATCATCACTATCATCATTATCATCATCCTCACCCTCATAATTATCACCATCATTGATGTCACCATCATTTTCCAAATTACCATCTTCATCTCCATCCTCATTATTACCATAGAATAATCAAAAGTGCAGATCCCATTCCCCTTATCAGCATAATAATACACAGTATTTATATAGCGCTTAATACGAAGTGTTTCTAAGCGCTCTGTGCATTATTACCCGGCTATAGCATGGCTACCATTCGGCGCTCACTGCATTCAAGGAATTTCTTCCTACCGGTACCCATTAACCTCACCTGGGTTGAGTGCAGCACAGTGTGGATAAATTTCTTGCTGAAGGAAATTGACCTGATGGCTCTATAATTACCTGCAGAACAGGAGACATTCTTCTCACTTTCATCTATCTCAGCTTCTTTCTTTTCATCTGTCATCTTGGTATCTTTCCCTCCATCTTTACCCTCACCCTTCATGCCCTCATCTGTCACACTCTCATCCTTCTTGCTAGAGGTGTCTTCTCCCACAACGAAACCTTGTGTCGTCTGTTCACTGGTTGATTCAACAGTTTCACAGCTCTGTTCCAAAGGGTCTTCTGCAAAGAAAGCATGTACAGTGTACAATTAAATGTAGAAAATATAATGTAGCAATTATTTCACAGCTTAGAACTCTGCTCAGATTAATCTGTAATTTATTTTCTATCCTAGCGGAGACAACTTCTGGAGAGGTTATAGATTGCAGTTTATGTTCCCACTTGCGGAAGAAGAGAATACCAAATATTAGCCACCGTGGAGGCTATTCCAAAACATTGCGATGTCCTCTTATTGCATGTTAGAGTCTCTAAACCACTACTGTATATTCATGTAATTATTAACCATATGAGCAAAATTGCATAGGGTATTGCATGAATTGAAAGTCAATTATCATAATTTACAACTTTTTCATTGTTTTCTGTACTACTAAAAAAGTTGTTTTACTCACTTTTGGAATCTTTTCCTTGGTCTTTTTGTGACTCCAAGCTTTGCTCAGGAACTGGAGATCCTTGAGTGAAATTAACAGACCCATGAGGCGAGACGTCGGGAGGACCAGTCGGTGCTAAAAGTAAATTTCATAAACGGTAAATCATTTGCATAAAATAAAGAATCCATCCATGTTGTTGATTTACTTCAGCAATAAATTTATCCACACTGTGCTGCTTTCAACCCAGGTGAAAATGGGTACCTTGCAGGAATTCATTCCTTAACATACTTGAGTGCCTGAGTAGCTTTATATTGCAGTTTAGATTTACTAACATTTACTAGATACTGTGTTCTATGCTAGATTATCACTTTTATCACATCTTCTCAAAGACTTTTATAACATTACTTATATAATACCAACAAGAAAGTGTGCTACTAAATTAATTTTGAAGTCATCACTATTGAATACATTGTATAACAGAATAAGCAATCTATTTTCAGGCAGACATCAAAATTTCTATAGGATTAATCTCAAATACACATTTTCAATAAAATTTACTAAGATGAGGTTGAGGGAGGGAAGAGGGAAGGTTGGGTTTGCAGAAAGAATATAAATATCAGAGGACAGATCAATCAGGGGGTTAGGATGTGCTACTTTTTAGGAATAAATAACATCTAAATGACCTCAGTAGGATATAACTGTGCGATGAAAGCTCACTCTTTATTGTGTCAATTTTAAACTTGGATTCAGACCAATGAGTTACGTTTGTAAATTAAGAGTACTCACCCTCAATTTGAAGAGAAAATTATCTCTCTTTATTCATGGAAAACAATATCCTCCTAATATAAATCATATAAACCTTACAGTCTTAAATAAAGAATGAATTTCAAAGACTTTTTTCTAAAAGCTTTCAGAGACTTACAATGTTTCCTACATATCGGTATATTCTAGGCAATGCACACATGCTAGTTATTCTCTGATTAATATGTATTTACATGCCAAATCATTCTAAAGACCTGTTAGTATTAATTCTCATGTTTTTATATCCACAATAATACCTCAATCAAGTATATTTCACCAAAATCATTTGCCTGGTAAAATGCAATATTCTATCAACCTGACATAAGCAACAGCTACAGTTTTTTCCTTCAGATCTGCAAGTTTTATAGGCTAGTGGAGTGCTACAGGTAATACTAAATATATTGTTATCTGTATTTTGGTTTGTTCTTGATAGCAAAATTTGACTCCTTGGTTGTGTTTCATAAAGTTGTGAGTACAGGTAGATCTACATACTACTGTACGAACAACTGATGTTCCTCTTTCCGGTGCAATTCAGCGCAAGGAGTTATCATTGAGAGCGAGAAAGGATTATAAGTCAATCGTACAGTCGTGCATAGATCTAAGCACAGCTTTATGAAACACAACCCAGCTATCTTCTAGAATTTTCATTGCCAGTTCAAAGCCAACAGTAACATTCATGCAATAACCACTTCAGCTACCTGTTTCATAAAGCTGTTTGGAGAGGGTCACAGGACTCTACGCATAACTGTTGACCCTTTGTTACACTCAATGAAAACCCCTATATGGTTGATTTGGAATCTGAGAAAGGGTCACCATTAATTTGTAGAAATCTGCAAACCACCATGAATAGCTATATGAAACGGGTACTGGGTTACAATGTTCTGAGTTTCATGCAAAAGGTATTATAAGATAATATCAGGAGTAGGAGCGTAAATATTAATTTGATAGCAGGTAGAAATTGAGTAGGGATTAAATCATTGTTTTAGCTACAATGGTCGGCAAGAAATGTGATAAAACATTAAATGAAATATTACGCTATGTTAAGTATTAATATGTTTTCAGAAGAAAAATAGTTATTAAAGTCATATGTTCTAGTCTAGTTTAGCTTCATTTTTCATAGCGTAAGGATTAAACCTACACATTTCTAGAAAATTGTAGTTTCTTGTGGGTGCAAGGCAGGGACCGTTCATTAATTTGCAATTGCTAAATGCCAAATTTCAACCATTTCAAACTCTGGATTTTAACACTGGATTGAATATTCCTAAAAAACTGCTAATGAGATCAACAAAACATTAGTCGCAATGGTATAATCATTTACTTTGTTTCAACACATTATCTACACAGTACTTTCATAATTGACTCACGTTTTGAGGATATATCCACAGGATCACTGGGCTTGTATTCGAGACCAGCTACCAAACCCGGTGAGATCCCATAATCAAAAAATCTTTCTGAATGATCAGAGGTCAAATAAAGGTCACCAAGCATGGAGACTGTGAAAGAAGGGAAGTGCATGATGGGATAGGAAGAGGGATAGGTAAAATGCGAAGGGATTGGATAATCAGGTGCAATGTATTCATGTTCTAACAGAAATAACATCTCGCAAGAGCAATGTGTGAGGAAATAACAAAAGTAAGAGTTCCCACGTATATTGGATGACAGAATTCCATTTATTTTTTATAATTTTTCCATGACTAAATTGCTTCTTTCCATGACTTCTTTCTCGCATGGTTTAAACAATTATATATGTTATGACGGGCTTCATCTCCCCTCACACTCACAGGGCATGAGATTTGTCAGAAACAACAAACTGAAAAGCTGCCAAAGCCAAGATGTAAATGTGATTCCATGACTTTTCCATAACTTTTCAAAAGAAATGAAATTTCCAGATTTTCCATGACCCCAATTTTTTCCAGGATTTGACTGTGGGAACCCTTAAAAGTTACTGTTACAGTAGCGGATACATTTTGCAAAGCACAGATATTACACAAAACTATCAAGTGTCACTACAAAAACTGCAAACTACAACAAAATTTGAAGAAGAGAGCATAATAAAGAATATTCAAAACTCTTCACTTGCATACAAATGTTTGATGTTTACACTACATTCTGAAGAATCTCTTTGCCTACAAATAATTAAGTCATTGCTGTCTCCAATAGATTTAATGCATGCTAAATCTAAGACATTCAAAAGAAATAAATCAAAAGGTGCAATTATTTTCTTTCATCATAGCAAGCGAAACAAAACTAGACTTTCACATGCAAAATCTGCAATCTAATAACAGCAAGCCACATTAAACATTGTGAATAAAAAACAAGCAGAATCTCATCGTAATTCAACCCTTTCCATGTGTAACGACAGCATTTTGAACATGATGACCATGCAGTGTTATTGAAATTAATTTTTGTGAATTAACATTAATCACAAGTAGAAGAGTTTAGGTGCTATCTCAAACCAATCAAAAGAGCTATTTTACATTAAATTCAATTTGGATCCAACTTCATTTCACACCACTATTTCTAATTGATACAAGACTGTACAAACCAATAGGCATATGTTTAATACAACTCAACCACTGACTTGTGACTTGAGTTATGGTGTCATAAGTCTGGTGATATTGCCAGTCGCACACAGTTGGAAGCAAATCACAAGGCCACTCGTGGGGCCTTACGATTGAGTCACAAGCTCACATTTAATCAGATGAGTGCAGTATTGTGATGTCACAATAATAAATATTAAATATGATTGTATTAAGCATCATAGTGTAATTTTCAGGTGTGGAATGCAGTCATGAGATTGGATCTCAAGGTATGCAATAGAAGCCAGCTAAGGCTTCAGAGACTTCATGGTTGAGTGATATGTATGCAGTTGGCTTAAATCAATCCATGGAAAGGGTTCAATCAGTGATTGAGATCATGTAAGAATTTCATTCCACGGACAGATTACCATCGCTATCATCTCTCTGACGACCTTGAAGATCTTCTCTTTTACCCTCACGTAGAGTCTCCAGCCGCTTTATTGGAGGTGGAACCAAACCAACCGGCTTGAATATGGTAGAGTCCACTTGGGGTGGATTGACAAACACTGGGCTGGACTGTTCCATTGAAAGCATGGGTGTTAGTGGGGGTGTTAGTCCAAAAGGAAAAGCAGATTTAGACTGAAAGTGAAACAAGTGCCTTGGTCAGTAAATATTCTAAAATACATTCACTATTATTCAGAGCACAATATTGCATTACAAAGTGAAATTCTTCAACAGAACCTCATGAGTATTTTATGAGTTCAACAGCACACGTGTGATTTGACCATCTGATATTCTGTTGACTCGCAAAAACCATGTAATGAACAGAGATGCTATTTGCTTTACATTATTTTCCATCGGTATGTACCAAATTCATTATACTATTTTTCAGCAAAATAGGCAATTACAATGGTCTTGAAATGATAGTACAAAACAGTGGCCTTTTTTAAATCCGTACATGTATGAATCATTCAAATAAATTTTCTTATCTTTATGATCATCATCGTCATCGCCATCACCATCAATCATCATCATTACATCATTATCATCATCATCATCATCATCATCATCATCATTACCATCATCATCATCATCTTCGTCATCATCATCATCTTCGTCATCATCATCATCACCATTATCATCATCACCATTATCATCATCACAATTATAATCATCTCCATCATCATCACCATCATTATCATTATCATAACCATCACCATCATCATCGTCACCAGCACCATCGTCAATATCATCATCATCATCATCATCATCATCATCACAATTATTATCATCTCCATCATCACCACCACTATCATCATCATCACGATCATTACCATAACCATCATCATCATCATCATCATCATCATCATCATCGTCACCAGCACCATCGTCAATATCATCATCATCATCATCATCATTATCATCATCACAATTATTATCATCTCCATCATCACCACCACTATCATCATCATCATCACCATCATTATCATAACCATCACCATCATCATCATCATCATCAACATCATCATCATCTTCTTCATCATCATCAACAACAACAATCATGATTCTTTAATACCTCTAGCTTTGTTGGTGTAGGGGTGAGCGTATCAACATCAAAGGATGGTTTGCGACTGAGGCCGATTCCTTCTCGCTTTCTCGTCTTCTCTAGCTCCTTCTCTTGTTGCAGGAAATCATGGAATCTATTTGAAAAATATATATGCAGGGGTATAATTGACCTCACACCAAGCATTTCTCTAAATGTAATCCATTCTGTGGTATTCTGACCTTTATGATCTGTTTCCAATAATTCTACACTGAAAACTAGTTCACATATCACAAAAATAATCAAAGTAAGACAGTGTGTTCTATCACATATGCATGCATCACAGCACTTCATTCCAGTTTGACGCAGCAACCAGTTGGTAAGCTTTCTGCATACATGTACTTATATTTACTACAGTAATATAAAAGGCTTGATTAATAAATCAAAGTGGCTTTTATGCAGCTACAGCAGTAAATAACGGGTCAACTGTAATGCTAGTTCAATTCATATGCATTTATCACAGTTAAATGTTTATATGTATCCATGCAAACAAAAGTAATGACCTAGCAAATTGTCGTCTTGACCTATGATTCCCCCTTCCAATTTTGTCTCTCAATAATCTAAAGAGTTTAGATTTTATTGACCAGTCTTGATTTCTTTACATTCATTTATAACAGCACACATTATCTGTACCTTGTATTCCATGAGAAGTTGATCTCCGCTAAGCATCTCTTAGCAATCACAATGGAATCTTCAATATCAAGCAACTGATCTTCAAGACAGAAATCAGACCCTAGAAAAAAAATATAAACATGATGTCTATTAATATGAATTAAATTAAAAAAAAATCAATTCATTTATAGTCCTGTCTGATTAAATGTAAACTCTGGCCACCTGTATAAAACATATAAACAAATATTTGAAATTGATATGTCTTCAAAACAAAGCATTCAAGTGTATAACCATGCTGGAGCAAAATGTTTGTCGCATCAGCACTTGCCTTTATTAGCTCTCTGCATAGTTCAGAAGGCAAGTGCGCTCCTGCATGCATGTTATAATGACTACCATATTCTGTGTCTTAAATCATACCTATTGGAATTCATGCAATTAAAATTTTAAATATAATTTCACCATAGAAGAAAATAGATGTATGGTATGATGTCATCCACTCTTATTTCGGCGGTAATTCCCACTATTAACATACGCTATATGCATAAAATCACTTTTTGAGTAATTTTACAGTTGTCCAATACGGTCTCGAAAGGTGTGCAAAATTTGAAAGAAAAAAGACATGAAAGGTCGTGACAAGAAAACAGAAATTCCTTTCCGCCCCCTAGCCTTTTAGTGTTTAAAAGATAGAATTTATCCAATGACCAACTAAAAAGGCATAAAACAAATGGCAAATCATATATATAATCCTTTGTGAAAATTCCCATTACTTACAATCATTCCCACTGCTATCTCTTTTCTTGTCTGGACTTGCTTTCCACATCTCCACCTGCATCACCTTGCTCTCAACCTCATCATTATGTTGCTTGAATCGATTGTAGTCGCTCTGGAAAAAATAGTAAGAATATACTGTAAAAGTTGAAATTTTCATTGGGGTTTTATTTTCGCTAATTTTGCGTCCATGAATTTGCTAAGAATTCCACTCATAATAAAGCTCATCGACTTGTGTACAACAACCTTTCAAAACATAATAATAAACAGTCTGAAATTCAGTTTATTCACTAAAATTCATGTCGCTAACATATTTGCTTTTTAATACAGTAGATTCAATTGTGGACACTCTCTCTCTCTCTCTTTCCCTTTCTCCCTCTCTCCAGCCCCCTCTCTCTATAAGCATTAAACCACCACCTTGGCCTTAAGCTCATCATCAGGCTGCTTGAAATGATTGTAGTGAATCTGGAAAAGATAGTGAGAATAAAGATTGTCTCTCTCTCTCACTTTCTTTCTCGCTCTTTCACTCAGTCCCTCTCTCTTGTAAGCATTACACCACATCACCTTGCTCTCAACCTCATCCATGTGCTGCTCCAAATAATTATAATCAATTTGAAAAACAAAGTATTTTCTCATAACACTCTACAAATTGGGTCTTCACATGACATGATGATTCTCATACTTTCCTTCAAATGAGGACCAGTCGACACTGCCATACATTCACAATTTACCTCATATTGACTGGTGAATTCTTGTTCCTTCTGCTCAAGATGCTGACTAGGTTTGCCGATTGTCAGACTGGAGATGTTACCTGATATACCACGGAACACTTGGTTACCTCTGAAAGATGAAGAGGGGTTGATTTAAATACATATTCATTTCCAAGTAACAAACAAAATAGAATAGAAATGGAGGAATATTTTGTAGTGGACTCATACAAAGTAATATACAAAATGCCGATACCCTGTTCTGTACTAGCAAAACTAAAAAAAAAAAAAAATAATAAAAATTCTTTTTAATCTGCCACCTGTACCTCTTGCATCATTTCTATACATGACATACTTAACTAATAATTATCATAATACTATTCCGTGTGATTGCATCTGTATCAACATGGAAAATGATTTCATTAATATCCCTAGGCAAGAAAAGAAAATCTATTTTCATACAAAATTTCCTGAACTTAGCATTGATTTCAATAATCTTTTTTAAGAATATCTATGAGAAAAATATTGTACATCTTACAATCACAAAAACAAAACAACTGAGTTTGATTTTTGGATTTATCCAGTGATACAATTTCATTGTAATCATTGCATACATGTACCTGAGAGCTAAAGTCTTGCTCTCCTCTAGATAGCTCTTGTGGGCTCTGAATGGCTGCTCAATAGTAATTGGTAGAGGAGGGAAGGCGATCTCTCTTAGAATGATGGGATTGAATCTGTGAGAAGAAACAAACATAAACCAAGAATCGAGTGACGTCACAGCATACAAAGCCATAGGAATACAGAAATTAAATTGTAAATGAAGAGTTTATGTTCATAAATATATCATAAAGTAACATATCTTTGTACATAATCTCCTCTTTCCATTTGAAAAAAAATAACATCGAATACTACCAGGCAATATGATCAACATCATTGCATCAACCTTGAGAAATACATCACCTGTAGCATCTCATTGATTTCAAGCACAAATGTATACATTGAAATTGAATAATTATATCAATACAGATACTAAATGTGCTTCCCCTTTGAAGAGAGAAGAAGGTGATAAAATGCTTCTTTGATTATAGATATAGATGATGACTGGCAGAGCAGGAAACATATCGAATATTTCACCTGAAGGATTTGACATGCTCCTGTGGAAGGTTAAAATGTTCAACCCAAGAGAGATTAACAAATGTTGCTCCTTCACATGATTATGTTTATTAAATCACTAACTGATATTTGCCTAATCCATCTTAGATAGGATGTTGGCAAACTTGTTCCAACAGCTTCACATAATGCCCTGAAATACTGTCCACATCAAAGGTTGCAATTAAACTCACTTGAATGAAGCCACCATGTTATGCTGCCCAAAGTACTGGTAGTGATGATGATGGAGAGAATGACAGCATGGCGAGGAGCTGCCGTGGCGACCGTAGTCTTTCCCGTAAAAGTGGATCTCAAGGTACTTTGCGAAGGACATGTGCCAGGTATCACGCGACATTGGCTGAACGGGAGTCACCTGGGGTAGACAGATACAGAAAAGCGAAGTAAAGCATGTGACTTGCTACATGTCCGCCATCATTTACAGGAATCTTTTTTTTGGTTCACCAGTCGTATGTGGAGTCATGCATAGCTCCACAAGCACCTTTATAAACTCCCTGGGAGTAAACAGTGGAGAAATTTCAGAGACACACTACATAACTTCCTTTGAGTTAGCTCATTTTTTTTCTTTCTTTCCTGTTCTATTTAAGATATCTCACATAGTCAGAATTATCCAACTCACATTTCAACACAGATTTCTTTCCTTTTTCCAAACTAAATTCCTGACAATATAATGTACAATACTTTGCTCTCTCTCTTTATTTATACCTGTTTTCGATTATTGCATTTTCATTAAATTTGTTTTCTTGAAGAAATATTCCCAACAAAGAAGAATTTAAATATAATTATAGACAATAAAGTTATTTTCTTTTCATGACAGTTCTTCTCAACTTCCTCACTCATGCCCTCCCCACAAACCCTTTGATTCCTTCTATCTTCTTCTTTCGATATCTCTCTATTGCAACATTGTATTGTACTGTATTTACATTATTTATTCTAGGTAAAAAAACCCAAATTCATAATTGGTCAGAAGACAGCATTTCAGCACTTTGATCTCTCCCTTTCTCTAATCCCCTCTCCTTATCGATTGCCTCCTCTACCCCTCTAGCTCTAACCTCCACATCCCATCCCCTATCACATTATGTCTTTCCATACCCTCCCCCCCCCCCCCCCCCCCCCCCCCC
>BQKZ01004666.1:0-28444 GCA_036244855.1 Temnopleurus reevesii | reverse complement strand
TGGTATTAGTGATGTTCTGTAATACCAAAAATAAACAGTTGTGGATGTAACATGGACACTGTGTCCGTATTACATCCACAACCTCAATTTTTGTACAATTTCTAATATTATTTGAAAAGTATCAGAAAACAAAAGATCTTGTGTTCTTTAGGTGCTTCATGAAGGTAACACAAGTATCACATAAAATGCTCAACTTTAGATCAGCCTTATTTTTAAAGTTATGATAAAATGTCACAAAAAGGATCCCAACTTTGTGAACAGACCCACCCCCTCCAAGCCCCTCCCATCCTCACCCACCTGTTTGCATTTCCTACACCAGCTCCACATGAGGACCTTGTTCTTATACCCTGGTACAGGACTGTCAAGCTGTCTCTGAAGGACCTGGATCGATGCGTTCCCATGGACAAATCGCCTCACATGATTGGCCATTAGAGTGTCACATGACTCACTGGGGCATAGGTAGTTTGAGCTGAAAATCAAAGGGAAAGATAACGTTAAAAGTTTATCAATTACTTTGATTTATTTCTAGCTCTACCAATGAAATTAAGTTCAGTATATATCCATTGGGCAGCTACGCTAGATAAATCATCAGTGTCTATTATCATTCATTCAAATCCAGTAGAATATTCAAAATATAACTATTTGATATTCTAACTAGTTGACCTGACTGGCAGAACTCAACTTGCAAGTACCTCAACATTGCTGTTCCAAAACTAACTAGGTTAAGTTTTTTTTATTGTGTATAACCAGGAACATAACATGAACATGGGTCCTACTGAAATCTTTAAAACATTACCTGACTGATATACAGTTCAAAATCAATGCCCAATAATCAAGAAAATATGAAGTTTTGTTCACAATCTGATGATTAATCAAGTTCAATGTTTATCTTTCATTATATCTTTGAATTAACTGACCTGAAGCAGTATCTATCAAGGAACATGCCCAGTGTGATATCATTGTGTCCATAGAACTCCATGGTGACGATCCATGGATGAATGCAGTGTCCCGGCATGTTACCAGAGTGATGAGAGTAGCTACTGAACTGCAGGAGGATCTTCTGATGATGATAGGGATCCAGGCAGTCATAGGTCGGATGCCCAGGGTGCGATTCGTGGGTGTCGTCGTTCCCTTTCCTGGCAAGAAGATACTGCTGGCTGGGAGACTGCAGGTAATCAGGCTTATGTTCCTGAGGCCCTAGGACTGCTTTCAGTGTTGGGGTGTGGACGGAACCGGCCTGGTCCTTTGGGATGAAGCGCCCTCCACGAGCGCGGAAGTCCGCAAGGATAGTCCTGGTGGATTCCGAGCCGAAGTCTTCGGTCAGCTGGAGGAAGGTGAATGGATGTGGGTTCATGATGCTCATGGAGCTGATCTTGTGGGTGCAGCGATCGGTTGACCAGTATACTACATCATGATCCTCATCGTCGCCCCCAAGGTGTGCCTCAACAGCGTGGGAGATATCTCCTAGGTTGTCCTCAAACTTGGAAGACCAGAAGATGCTCCGCGGGAAGAAGTGTCTGTTCGAGGAATGCCTGCCTTCTTCCGTTTCAAAGTATGGTTCCCGATACATCAGGAAAGGGGATATAGTCAGAATGGTGTTATTGAAGGCTCTTGAGAATCTTTCTTTGTCCTCCTTCTCAGCTGGACTATCCTCAAAAGACTGCTTGGATAACTGGTCTGTTTCTTCGTTTGACTCTGTTGCTTCCTCTGCCTCACTATCATTGCCAGTTACATCAAAGCAAAAGATCTGCTCTTCTTCTTCTTTATCTGTAAGCTTGTCCACCTGATAGTCGGTCCCTCTAATCTCCTTGAGACCACTGTCTCCACCACTGGAGTTCCGCAGACCACTCGAAGAATCATTAACAGAACTGGCATCAGTATTACACTGTTGTTTGTCCACTACCACAAAGTCTTGGATTAACCCCTTTTCAGATGATGTTGCACTGGCAGATAGATTGCTTTCTAAGGTTGAGATGCCTTCCTCCGTAAAGTCATCACACTTCTTACGTGTTTCAGCCACTTTCGCATCGTCCATTCTGCTTTCTGACTTTAGTGATGACTCAAAGCTGGGATCACTGCTTGTATGAGGGATTGATGATATAGAATCCTTGCTGTCGTTAGTTGTCTCCAGTGTTGATGACCCAGCCCCTCCTATCCTCTCGCTGCTGGTGTTACCTTCGCTGCTTCTCCTACTCCCAGCTGCACTGCTACCACCGCTATGATCACCTCCATCGCTCCCCTTCCCCATCAGTAACTTCTGAACCGTGGCTTTAAAACGACTCCTGCTTGGCGGAGGGGTTGCCAGGGTAACCTTATCTCCTCCCATGCTATCCATACTAATCTGAGACGGATTCCTGGTCATTGCCTGTCCGATCCTGACCGCTTTGATGACCTCATGGATGGTACCGGTGTCTTTAGCAGCCTGACGTCCTGGGGTCTGCCCACCCAGGGGTGAGGGTGGAGAGTTTGGTGGGCTACAGGGAGGGGGAGTGCCAGCAGGGGAGGGGGTCATAGGAGGCATGGCAAACTCATCCTTCAGATATGCTGTCTCAAGACGAGAATGGTAGACGGCATATACCATGAGGTTAAGCACTCTCTTCACCTGCAAATGACAAACCAAAAATATACATTATTAATAATCTTATTATGCATATCCATATAATGATTAGGCAGTATACAACTGACTGATAATACGGTATTCGACCTTTTGAATCTTTCATTGTAATCCCATAAACATTCCTAAAAAGGTAAGAAACACTATTGGTAAAATCAAAATAATCAAATTACAAAGGTAAATACTTTCTTGGGCAGGCTAGATGAAAAAATTCCAAAGTGATTAATTTCAGCATAGAGGCGTCGGGTGTGTGTGGAGACATCATGGTGTAGTGGATCTCGCCTTTCAACCCGAGGGTCGTTGGATCGAATGCCACCCATGGCGTCAATTTCCTTCAGCAAGAAATTTATCCGCGTTGTGCTGCACTCAACCCAGGTGAGGTGAATGGGTAACGGTAGGAAGAAATTCCTTGAATGCAGTGAGCGCCGAATGGTAGCCATGCTATAGCCGGGTAATAATGCACAGAGCCCTTAGAAACACTTCGTATTTAGCGCTATATAAATGTTGTGTATTACTATTCTTAGTACTATTATCATAAATGAAGAGTAGACTAAATCGAATACACGACAAAGAATATTTTACTCACTTTAGAGAGTTCAGCTAGGTTTCCACCTCTCAACAAAACTGAGCAGCCGAGATGACCAGGGCATCCATCAAAGAACATCAACGTCTTGGTAAAACCTTGGTAAAAGTTGGAGTGATGTATAAAAAATATTGTGTTAATGAACATCAAATAGAAAGTAGTGTTCACATATCATCTTCTGAATGATTAGCACTGATTTGACGAATTCTCAAATAAAATGTCAAATCAGAAAAAAACATAAAAACATTCATGAAAATGAGCAATTTTAAAACAAAAGAAAAAGAATTATATATTCCTTTTATTGTATTTCTTTTGTTGTTACCCAGCATGGCCTTGTGGATTAGTAAACACTGTTGTACTCAAGGGCTCTGCACTGATAATAATGGCCAAAAATATAGAAAAATGTGAACATTGTGAAGAAAAAAAATGTCTATATTCTAAATGCTAGAAACCCCCCCCCCCCCCCCTAAGAATCCCAGTACACCATCTAATATCACCATACATATCTGTAGCCATAATTATTCAATGTTTTGATCAAACAAAATCTTTATTCTTTGTTCTCTACTTTATGATCATAATGCATGTCCAGATTAAATCCGACATATTGAACAGATGTGGCTAAAATGTCAGAAATATCTGGAAAGAATGTGTGAAAAGTACTTTACCTCCAGGCAGATTGTACTTCTGAAGATGGAAGTTTTGACAAGTACCAAGCTTGGCTGTGGAAACCTGGTCAATGGTTGTTATACTGCTGCCTTCCGTTTGACGGCTTATCCTGCCAACCACTCGCTACAAAAAAGGGGCATGAATATAATGTGATCAGATTTGAAACAGAAATCGCACTCTTTGTCATTTATATGTGGATAAGGGGTACCAAACTCGGTGGCCCGTATTCCGATAGCGAGGTTTATTCTAACCCAGGTCTAAGTCATTGTCATTTAGACCATTGGATTAACTTTTGAATAGCCCTGGTGTAAATAACAATGTATGCCATATAATTTGGCACATGTGTCAGATAGACAAAAAGAACTTATTCTGTTATATCACAATCCCAATGGACAATTGAATGTTTTCCATGGAGACAGGTGTGATGCATTATGGTACAGTGATGCTCAACATTCAGAGACATTCTATAGATCTTGGTACCCCATTAACAAGCAAGAGGATAGAAAAAGTAAGGAATACAATTTTGGCTGGCATCTCTGCTGTTGTCCTGTATCTACAGTGACAAAGCATCAACAGTTAAATTGCAACATGCAAGGCCAAACAAGGACAGTGCCTTCCTTTACTTTTTCAGATTGAAACTTGAAAAAGATGACTATTACCTGTATGCTAAAATGCTTGCACAAAATCAAAATACAACTTTTTAATATTTATCTCGATTCAACAGGAATCTGCATGTGAAATGTTTGTACACCATATCACGATTGAGAAAGCATACATTAAATTATGTAATTACACAGGTAACATATGCCTGAAAAATTAAAATTTATACATACCGGTTTCACACTGAGGACAAGGGTTATCCCGCATGCTAGTAGGAAGTCTTGGGCTAGTCGAGCTACAGATTTCTCCACCACCAAGACAGAAGGTTGAAGGGCTACGATCTTTGATACGCAGTTCTTCAAGTATGCATGCTCCTGTGATGATATTAAATAATGATTGGTGAAAATAAAACATCTGAAATTCACACACATCATCTGGGCAGCATTAAAATAAATTTCCACAAAACTGAAGCAATTACATCTTTGATGTAGCTTTGACCAAAAAGTGTATCAAAATATTTCAGAGATAAAGTGCAAGTCAAAATTATACATTCTGGCGGTTCAACTCAATTGTAAATGTATACTGATAAAGCAGGAGTAAAATAAATATTGGTGTAACAGAATGTCTGAAAAAAAATTCAATAAAGATATTAAAACTACAATCAACAGTTTGCTCATGTTTAAGTCATGACAAGTACATTGGTAATATAATCAGATAAGATCTCTGGCATTACCTTCAGCAGACGAGGCATAAAATGAACATTTTGAAGATAAATACACTCATTTACAAGTTTTTTTCCTCTAAGAGATGTGACATGACAAATACTTCTCATAAACAAACATTAATCATAACCTTACTGTTTTATCAATATTCTTTAAAACATATTTTTCTGGACTATACAAGTCAGGGTAAAGTTTTTTTTTTAATGTGTATGTGCTACTCTGATGATCTACATAGATTGTAACTACTCATTACCTGAAGAGCAAGAGGTTCTAAGGAAGCAAATTTATTCTGGACTCTCTGATGCTCAATGGCTGCTTGTAGTATCAAGATCTTGGGGTTACTTTGCTTCTGTGCCATCTGAATAGAAAATAAAATGAATAAAATAATTAAATCAATAGAAAGGTTCAAATGCTTTACAAATTACAATCATCAAATCTACATCTTAATATAGAAATATTGTGAGTGAAATGTCATACAACATTCATGCTACATCTTCCCAACCATCACAATCATTAACACAACCACTACCATGACAACCACCACCAGCATCAACGTGATCAAAATTACCACTATCACATCTACAAGCACCATTATCACCAGCACAATCACCCTCAACATTACCTCCATGACAACCGCCATCAACATCATTTAACATCAACACTACCACTACCACCATCATTACCATCTCCACCACTATCTAGATCATTAAAATAACCATCACAACCATCATCACAAACACCACCACCATCCTCGTCATCATCTTTATCTTCACCTTCTTGTGTGCTACATTCTTGGTATTTGTACATACGGCCCCCTTGACCAGAGAGCATTTAGACCTTAACCCTCCAGGAAATATTTGATGTTAACATAATTCTACCACTACCACAAACAACATCACCAACACTATCATCATCATCTTCACCTTTTCATGTGCTACATTCTTGGTACATATGACCCCCTTGACCAGACATCGTTCAGACTTTGACCCCTCCTCGAACCCTCTTGATGTGAATGTAATGCTACCACTACCACCAACACCATCACCAACACCACCGTTACCACCATTGTTATCATCACAATCACCAGCACGACGACCATCAACATCATCTTCACCACCACCATCATCAAAACCAACACCATCATCTTCACCAACATCATCATCATCAACAAAATTAACATCACCATCACCTCTTCCATCACTACCACCACCAACACCATCCTCCTCCTCATCTTCATCGTTTTGTGTGCTAAATTCTTGGTACAGATGACCCCCTTGACCAGACAGCATTCAGACCTTGACCCTCCTGGAATTCACTTGCTACCACTTACCACCACCATCATCATCATCACCGTTACAATCGCTATCTTCATCACCATCATCATCATCATCATCACCATCACAATTGCTATCTTCTTCACCATCATCATCATCATCATCATCATCATCATCATCATCATCATCATCATTCATCAACACCAACAGACCCCAACATCACACTGCAGTAGAGTATATCCATATAGAGACTGCACTACATAAATCATATAGTAATTCTTTACCTTCTTGTGTGCTACATTCTTGGTACAGATGACTCCTTTCACTAAACAGCATTCGGACCTCGATCCTCCTGGAACTCTCTTGATGTGGACATAATACCTGATATCCATCATATCACCCTGGGCTACATTTGGTTTCACCTGGTACAGAAAAAAATAACAAGTTAGCTGAACGAGCCTGTTCTGGTATGACGCAATCAGAGAGTAAAAGCAAAAATAACTCCAAATAATATCTACAACAGGAAGGATGGGACATGAAGAAAATGTGCAAAATACAAACAATTACAGTCTGTTAGGGGTAGTTTCTAACCTGTAAGAGCAATACTGCTAACATAATGTCATAAGCTTGGGGTTCACATTTAGGAACTTTAGGAACTTTTTGTGCAATTGGACTTCCAAATGTTGTCAATGATATGGGTAGACAATACTGTCAAATTCTTTTGAACTGAAGTACTCTATTTATGTAGATTACAAATCGTTATCATTTAAAATATTTAATATATAACTATTTAAAATTAAGATTCAGTTGAATAATGAATCTTAACTCTGCAAATATACAGATTTTCACCAGATGTAAAATATTGTTCTTCAATCTCCTAAGATTGCTTTACTCGTTAACCTGATTTGGAGAAGGGATTTTCTTTTAGTCTGTATGAGATGAAAATATTTCAATGCCTACTGAGATACTCACAAAAAACAGGAGGGATTCCAGTTGGAATTGATCAGAGGGCCTGAAGACTAAGGTCTGAAATAAAATACCAGTTCCTAAATCCAGGCTTTTGCCTAAAATCTGGCATCCTTGCTACATGAAATGTATTCTTTGCTTACCATTGAGCATATCTTCTTGGCAAGAGGGAGTATCTTTTCTCCCCAGGATGGATCCAGTCCTTCTTGTTGGAGCTGCTGGTCCAGGAACCCTACCAGGATCCTGTTTGCCTCGGTCCTAATGGTCTCTAGGATCAGATCTCCGGTCTTCTCCTGACATGAGCCTAGACCAGGTGGTTCCAGCATGTCATAGGACCAGGGGATGGACTGGGCCAGGCCTGGGGAGGGCTGGATGATGGGTGATGTTCCTCCAAAGCTGTCTGCTCAGATGAAAAAGAGGAAATTCACATGGTAATGTTTTGAAAGGTTTAAAGCAATTAAATCAATGTTTTTTTCTTGGACGATGACAAAAATTTTGCCCTTAAAAGTATATCAGCATAATTGTCTTTATGACAATCATTTTCATCATCATCTTCTATGCATGTATCATCATCATCATCATCTTCTATGCATGTATCATCATCATCATCACCATCATCATCATCATCATCATCATCATTATCATCCTTATTATCATCATCGTCATCATCATCATCATTATCAGAGAATATACATGGAATATACATGAAGTACGAAATAGAAATGTGAATTTTGATCACCAAACAGCCCAACCAATTATTTTCTCAACATAGAAAATGTGACAACGAGTCCCATCATGCTTCTCCTGAGAAAATGTTTGTCACCTGTTAGATGATTTACATACTAGTAATTCAATTTTATCATATTTCAGATTCATTGTCATCTCAGCATTAAAATCACACGCCACCATTATCATCACCATCACATCTTCATTAGGACACCCCTCCCTCCCCCAAGGAAAAGAAAAATTATTATTTGCCCTCTAATGCAATTATTTTTTCAGAGAGGTTTTTGAACAACAAACATTTCACTTGTTTTTCTATGATTTTACCGTAAGTAAAGCAAAAAGGAAAAACAAATCGGGTCTCGCCATTTTCAGTAGGGGCAAACAATTTTTTTTTCTTTTTCCTTGTCAACACATTGGTCAACATCATCATAATCATAAACATCATCAACACCATCAACGCTATCATCATCAACACCAGGTATCACCATTACCATCATCAACATTGTAATCATCACTATCATCATCATCATAATGATCATGATCATCAATATCATCACAGACATCATATCATCATCACCACCCATACTTTCTTCCTCACTATCATCCCCATTATGACAAACATCTTCATGAACATCATCTTCACCATCAACAGCATCAATTCATCTCTTTGATACTGCCAACAGCAAAATCATTTTCATCAAATACAATAAATATGATGTTCACATCACAAAAACTCAAGCATATCAAAAGAAAGAAAATCAAAATAATGCATCCTGCATCACCATGGAAACCTATCTAGAATGAGAAGGCATCCATATCGAATGTGAAACATAATACATGAATTCTTTCAAGGTTGACATGCAGTGGTTTGTGATTTATGGCTCTACATGAATTGGAATGTTTGGTGTTTGACAGGTTAATAGGGAAAGATTGATGTGGGAAGAATTGCTAAATGTTAAAGATGTATTATCCTGATATGGTCTCATTAACTTAAATCAGAGTATGTTAAGGAGGACAAAGAAAGGTGAGCACACAATTTTGAAACTTTTTGCCATTTGCTATTCTTAGCATTCAGAAAAAACTTGTCAATCATGGAATTGATGAGAGCAAAGGACAATTGTTGTTTCAAAATCAAACAAACAGAATTGAACATTATTCAGTGGAGATTCCCATCGTAAAATAATGAACATTTGGAAACATGTTACCTCTGAATTTGTAATTTAATTGTGAATAGTCAAACCTAATATATCATAAAAATAATATATTTATTCTAACTCATAAAACAAGCACATTTTTAAAAGCATATCTTCTAAAATGTTATGTCTAACCATAAAACGATTAGATATTATTGTTTTTTTTAGAACTGATGTAACATATCTGCATGATCATTTATTTGCTATCTAGCTGTGCATATATATATCCATAAACTTACTGCAAGAAATCCATATTGTTGTTCAAGCAATAATTTTCCTGGTATCTAATTGCGATTTTTTATGCGTTTTGGCACAACTACCAAACAAAAGAGGTTTGTTTAGCAATTTTTCCACATAAAAATGCACAGTAAAGGTTTATATCTTTCCCAATTTCTAAAACTGCTAATCAAGTATGAAAAGAAAAATTATCCCACTATTTATGCATCAAATATTATGACCATTACAAACTTAGGTTGAATTTATGAAGCATAAAAAAAAAACTCAATACAAACATCATTTCACTTCATGTCCATTAATTTGTTTGAGTGGTTACTCAGAATCTAGATCATACACAATAAGAGGTGTCCAACAAATGAAACAACTGTCCAAGTGAGTGCTGCAAAAACACCTTGACAATATTACATTTTAAAAGCATCGTAACAATAATTTGATTGGCAGGAAGCTTTTAGAGACAACTCTTTTAAGACTGCTTTTACAGCAAAAATTGAGTTCAAAGTACTCGCCAAATGGACATGATTGGAAGGACATCTATACATTTTATGACAAAAGCAAAGTGTTGCTGGTAAAACTACTCCTAATTTATGTCTATATATGTTCACTTAAAATCTTTAATTCACTGAGAGCAACAATTTGTTATTTCTATTTGGTGTATGATGAATGTACGCCATAGATGACCATGCAAAGTGAAAATGATTGTACTAAATTATTGTTAATCTTCACACTTGAAAGACAAGAAAATGTCAAGAGATTAAAAAGATAAAAACAGCATGGACAAATTAGCTTTTAACCATCTCAGGTAAAGAAAATTAATACAAAAAGATTGAATACAGGAAAATAAAAAAATGGGTGGACCATCTTGTCTAAAAATATTGTGCCTTTATGCTGTGGATAAATTTCATGGATTTCTTTCAATGGAAACTGGGTGGATCTGTCCATTGCCCTTTCTATTTGCGTCTGCTTTCTACAAATGGACATATATCAAATGAATCCTTTTGCTATATAAATTTTTAGGTACACTAGTCACAGTATGATTCAACAGGTCCATCCTTTTTTTGACTCGCTTTCAAAATAAATTTTTATTTTTAACGCGTAGTTTCAGATGACACCAGATTACGTCATAATTGTAAATGGTGATCAGTAGAATACAGGAGAAACACGCTTTTCACCTAGATGAAACATAGTATAGTTGTGGTACAATACTCAGTTGCATAAAATGTGACATACATAAATTGACTGGCATGTGGACATGTAAATTGAGATCCGCTTTAAAAAATATCTGAAAACAGAAAATAATACAAAAATCCCTTGAGAGCTCTACAGAGTGTATATGTGCTGTTATATTTGTGATCATCAATCTTTAATCTTCAGAGTAAAGACTTTCCCAAAAGGCTAATTTGATTCATCGTCTAGATTAAAAAAAAAGTTTATAGAGTAATATACATACTAGGAAGGAGAATATCTAATGCCAAATTCCTGAACTGTATACAGTTTAAAATTTAAGATTGACAATGACATTTTTCAAATTTTAGTAATGACATGATCAGTTTTCTGTTGGTTGCACTGTATTCTGAGCCCTCAAACCATACTGCAGGTTGTTCCCAATAGTGCTGATAACAGTAGATTGATTAAGACGCTTCACAAATCTATTGTTCCTGAAGCACACATTCAGAATTCCCTGATACGCAGACCGGTAGTGTCTATTCATCCCTGCATACAGGAATGGATTGATCGTAGAGGAGGCGAGCACAAGGACGGTTAGAGGGCGGTAGGCATAGACTGCGGAGGGAACGATGATTTGAAGAATGACACCGATGCAGGTTGGTAACCATGTAACTACAACAGCCATTGTGACCAACAAGGAGATCTTGGTGATGCGAAGCTCATCCTTACTCAGAGCATGTTTATTGTTGTTTGGAACATCAGGACGTGGCCTATCTTCTCCCCATTGCTTCATCTGTCTTTTAGCATCTCTCACCTTCTTGAAAATGAGACAATACGCAGCTGGGACCGGTATCAGGTACAAAACTGCACCAATGAAGAGAACCATCATGTTCAACCAGGATTGAAAGTCCGTCGGATCCCATGAACAAATCCCAAAGACGGGAATGAAGGATATCCGCCCCACTCCTAGTTCCGATGGCAGGACAATCAGCAGGATTCCAACAATCCATACTTGAAGAATGATAAGATACACTTTGTAACCACCAAAAAGTTTCTCGTAAACACCTGCCGATTTGGTGATTTTGACGTAGCGCTGCAAGGTTAAGAATGTAACAGTTGTTAGAGAACAACCAGAGAAGAGCAGCAGGATGTAATTGAAAAGCTTGCAGGAGGCGGGGCTGAATGGCCAGCTTTCATAATAAACCTGAACCATAAGAAGAGGTTCGGCGATACTGGTCACAAGGATGTCTGTACATGTCATGCTAATCAGAAATGCATTGTTGTGTTTCCGAAGGACTGAGGATTTAGCTACAGCGATGAGGGAGCAAATGTTTCCAAATGTTCCTGTCACACTGAACAAGAAGAAGATTGTAAAGTAGCAAACGCCTGCACTACTCTGAAACATGCTGAAATCCAAATAGTGAACAGGACTCAGTTAATGCTTTATTTTTATAAAATGCCTATTGATCACAAATCCCTAGCCTGTCTTTGCCGCCGTTGACTTTCAAACTCGTCCACACTTAATATTTGATTGTGTCGAAATGAGAGCCAATATGCTAACTAACGAATCAAGCCGAGTTATTTCTCAAACTGGTATACTTGTAAACTGACTTTTAGTCAAAATAAGAGTCATACTCATTCATTATGAATTACAAAAAATGTCTCCTCTTTGCAAGTATATCAAAGTGATGAATGCCTGCATGTACCAAGCACTATCTGCATGATAACTTAAGTCTCAAATGCCTCCAGCTTAATACTCTTCCTCAACTACCTTGACATTGTTATCCCAGCATTAAGTATTAGCCAATATTCTGTAATATCCTCAGTACATCCCTAATGCATTGCATGTAATTGCAATTTGCAGGTAATTTTGATTATTAATAGGATGAGTTCTAATTCAATATCATAGTACGCTTTACTGAGTTAAGTAATTACATTGTTATTGACCTCCAAATCAAGGAAATAGATTATTAAAAAAAGCTACCAAACTGCTGTAAATGATATACATTCACTGCATGCTGTTAATCGTCTTCACAAATTGCAAAACTATAAATGAATATCTCTTCATGAAAATATGAAATGTAAGGATTATTTCTAGAATCAGTTCACATCTTCATAAGATAGAAATGTTGAGCAGAAATTTTCAACATAATCAATAAATTTCAAATCAGAAAAAAAGCTTCTTGCATAACAATTGACATAAATCAAACCTTTTTTTTAAACAAGTCATAAGACTTAATTCACATAGTTAGACATAGTTCACATAGTTTTCTTCAAAGAGCAAGGCTCAAATTCCAAAAGTTCAAAGCTCACTCATGGGTCAGCGCTGCTTAAAATATGAGCAGGATATCTCTGGTAAATGGCTACAATACAACAGCAATATTGGTAGTAACAAAATTAACATGAATTAAGATTATCATTCATTTTCTGATAAAATGGCAATCATGAAATAATCAGCAGTTTTAGACTATTTTCACATCTTCTGTAGATAGCTATGGCTGAACAAAACAACTTACAAAGTGAAAGATTAAGTAGTTTATCCTGCTACTAATTCTTTTTTAAATAGCATTTGCAACAATTTATGAGTATTCTGAATATTCACAATCCTTCCTTTCTTTCTTGCCCCTAATCAACATGTGTTAAAATAAAATTCTGTTCAATATTGGGCCAGATCTTGGCATATCACAGAGACTTTCAATTGGTAACCATCAGATCATCTTTACTGCCCTGATCCTCCAGATTAGGGCAAAGTATAAAGATCACAGCTCAGCAGCATGAGTTGCAATATGTGCATTAAACATGCAGAAACGGAGGTGTATTTTTTACAATCAACTGAAGTGACAATATTCCTCTTATTTTTTTTCTATAGTTTTCATTTAGTAGTGGACATCCTGTTCTGGTCAAATAATCCTTTCAGCAAACATTCACATGAGTCTCATAGTCCCATCAATTGGCCATCTTGTCATCATCAAAGGTCAATATCAATTTTCTACTTGGTTTGCGTCCAATAAAACTGTCATTTTGTGTTTAAACTGGTCACTCAAATCCAGAAATTGAGGCACAAGTATCACAAAGAAAGCTATTAAGTTATGATATTCTTATCACAAGCTGAGGTTTAAATAAATGCAATCCAAATATTGACTTTCCACTGCTTATCTGAAGATTTCTTTTCTTTCAGTACCTAGCTAATAAGCTTCTTCTCTCTCATTCCAAAATCAAATGTAAATCTTTGTTCAGGCTTTTGATTCTGAAATCTCGATAACAAGATGGAAGCAGTTAGAGTAGCATAGATGGTGAAAGTCATGTCCAATATTTATAATTTCAGTGGTTTTCCATTCCTATTGCATTAAGCGTTCGGCAAACTTCCTAAGCAAACGAAGAGAAGAAGTTCAAATATTGTCATCAAAAGCTTCATGCTCAGGAGATGATGCTGACTTGCTCTCAAAACATTATTTTAAAAGTAACAAAAGCCTGCTTCGGTACACACTTTGTGTGAATATGAGTACTTTTTCTCAATCTGCATATGAAATGTTATTTGCCTTTTCCATTTGACGATCCAAATATTCCATGCAAACAAATTGAAGGTCTTCCCACTGAAGTATAAATATACTTTTCAATGGTAAAAAAAAAACCAAACTCATGAGTAATAGTGAAAATAAGTCACACAAAGATACATTCCATTTGCATCAATTGAAGAATTATAGAAACCATCGAGATGATTGTCCATTTTTAATGTGATATAAATGTCAACACTGATAAAGAAGACCATCTACCTATACCAGGATCCATGGTCTCCATGTAACATCTCACAGATATAAAAAGTATCTGTTCACAAGACAAAGAGCTTTGATGACTCCCATTAAGAGTATCATGTTGACTTGGCTATCGATTTTGCTTTGCTATCCTTTCAAAGACACTACTTCAACCTCCTCTGAAAAAAAATACATTTCAGAGTATATGCAAAGTGATTACTTCGGCCAATCCATAGCTTATGTAAGCCATCACTCTACAATCGGGTATTAACACACAAAATTAATGGGACAGAAATTACACAACAGTCTTTATTAAAATTGTTAGGACACGTCTCTTTATGATTGCTATGAATGCACAAATTGCTATTCAAACTCTCCTTGAGAGGAAGTTGTTCGTAATCAAGTTCAGTAACCCCTTTCACACTTTCTCTCTTTTTCTCTAATATAACCTCTTTATGCTTATAAATACAGCGAACAGCTGGGTAAATAACGGACATTTTTACTAGCTGTATCAGACAATAAATCTGGACAGTAAAAATTGACCAGAAAACAATCCTAGTGCCACATCACAATTGTACCACTGGCAAAACACTGGATAAGTGTGAATGGATCGAGTTTCATAACTGCTGCAGCCTTTTCTATTTTTAACAGCAATCTTACGACTGAGTGCAGATTATCAATGCAAATCGGGCGGTACGTGTACTGTACATCTCCTGAAAGGGTAGAAAAGGATGCCAAAGGTTGATCATTCTAAACATCCATTCGCTCCAATACCTAAACTATGGTTCTCTTAATGGATTATTTGTATTAATTGTTATATTATGTATGTTTCTTTTCTCTTTTTTTCTATCAATCTAGATATGTAATCAAAACACAAAGCTCTCTCATCCTGACCCCCTCCCCTCCTCTTCCTCTTCCTCCTCCTACTTCTTTTTTTCTCCATCTTTCCAATTGTTTTCACTTTTTATCTCTAATGATTCTTCTCTTTGTCATAAACTTTCTGAAAGAATCATCAGAATACTAATAGAGAATCAGAAAACCTCTAAAAAATTCTGGAATACACTCTAACAATATTGATCCCTAATAGATTTCATTAGGAGCATTATGAATTTAGCTAGCATTCATAAATATCCAAACACAAAACAGCTTCATTACTCTGAAACCTACTTGTTTATTTAATTAACGGATGGATGAATAATTGTTTTGACATAAAATATGAATAAACATTTATATGTTCATATTTTATGTCAAAACAATTATTCATCCATCTGTTAATTAAATAAACAAGTAGGAAAATGTTTATTCATATTTTATGTCAAAACAATTATTCATCCATCCGTTAATTAAATAAACAAGTAGGTTCAAGTTTCATGTTCAGTTTTTTAACATTTCAAAGTTAAAATTGAATATCTCCATGATAGTATGATATTCTACAATTGTAATGACTTTGGATAGTAATGGTTTCAAATCTGAAATTAATTTCAGTTTGGATATTTTATCAAAAAAGGGAAGTTCCACAAGGGAAAGAAGATTTCCACAAAAAGAAATGGATGCCTCTTATTTCATAAATATTATTAATGTAATATTTTGTAATGCATTGTGATTTGTAAAATTTGATTTTGTATACAATGCATTTTGTTGAAGCAATAAAAACATTTAAAAAAAGAGAAAAAAGGGAAGTTTACTTGTATTCTATAAACAAAGAAGAAAAATATAATTTATATTAACCAAGATACAGATTAAAGATGCATAAAGGGATAAGGAAGAGACTGACTCCAACCTACATTGGCTTGTAGTGTGCAGTCCTTAGTAACGAGGAATGCTATATATGGGACCAATGTTGACAAAGAAGTATCATAAAACCACTCTGTATTATCTCCTCATTTATAGCCTTTTATTTATAGGTGTTCATCTGTATAACCAATGAAACAACACAGCTTACACCTTGCACTAATAAACTGTGATCTGTATTTGTCTTCTAACACTCAATTAGAGCTTGTTGTTATTATAAATAGGATATCTGCCCCTCCCATGTATTGGAAATCATGTTCATCTGCAGATTTTGCTGGATATCAACTAAAATAACTAAGTTTGGATCTTCAGGTGTTTATCATTCAACGCTAAATTAATCCACGTCAAATATGTATTTTAAGCCTATTTTGAGGTTTATTTAAATGTTTTCTCCAGACCCATTTCATCATTTTCCCTAGAATCTTCTTGTAAAGGTTCGATATGAGAACGAGCCAAAGCCCAAAATGTTTGAATGGAAACAAGATCACTGCATTACAAATGCAGATATTGTGGAGCATCATTAATTACAAATTGTCAAAATCACAATATCAATGGAAATTTGTGACTTAGAGATATCATATATTTATTATTTCCTATTTTCTCACTTTTCATCAATTTTGTCAAACCTCTGCCTTTATTTACCCTTTTCTTCCATTTACTTTGCTTGATTGAAATATAACACAACACGATCAAATTACTAAGGTGTAATAAGTGTATAAAGAGTATGCAAACACACCTTTTAAGTAACAGGCAGGCTTGATACAATTTTCCTGGAGTTAATTTCCTGAAGTCTTCCGCATTGTGCCTAATATCCTTCAATATAGGTTATTTCTGTGAATTATCCAAGGGCTAATACCATCATGCATTCGGCTTCACTTGACAGTCTTATTGAACCTTGCTCAATTGAGCTTGGTGCCAGCAAGCATTTCAATAAATATCCTATTTCACAGGAGAAATTCTCATTAGTTCAGAATGTGAAAGAAAAATTTACAGGAGAAAATAACCCTCACTGGTCATATTTGATTGTGACAGGATATAGGTGTTATCAGAAATTAAATCAGTTAAATTATATCAAATATCTTTCTTTTTTTTGTTGGGTATTCAATTCAAATTCTCAAGACACTTGCCAATCTCATTGTTGTGTAGGCCTAAAGTCATTGTGAAAGCAATCCTAAATGATGTAAAATTAGAAGCACACATTTTCCATCTAAACTAGAATTGAATGCTATAATGTGTAACATCTCTTTTGGATAATTAATGTTTTGGAAATGGTGCTCAATCACATTTATTTCTATTAAGAATGTACATTTGAAGAAAGCATAAGGGCATATTGTACAGAACATCTTAGGCCCAGAGCGTCTAATTTTTTTTCTCCATTATTATGTTTCATTATTCAATACCTGGTTTATTGTCTAACATGAAAATCAGTGTTGCACTCCACTCTTAAAGAAGTATGATTTTTTTGTGACTTAATTTCAGTGATTTATTTCCAGATGAGAAGGAGTAACGGAAGTGCTTTCACATAGTATCTGCAATCTAACCACCCACATCCTCCAAATCTTTCCCTCATTACTCAACGTATGTGATCATTATTTGCTCATTATAGCTAAATAATGAACGCTTCCATTGAAAACAACAAGCTCATCTATCAGCGCAAAAAGCGCATGAAAAGATTGATGTTTATTCAAGGAATATGCTGACATAATACATTGTATGGAGTGCTTCTTAGTCAGAATTAGGTAAATTGCTGCTAGTGATAACAAATTTTATCCCAAGGCATACCCAATCACAGAAAAATATGTTTTGGTTATTATTAGGACACTCGAAATATCAAATTACTACTCCAGTACTTAAGCTATAATTGAAACTGAAATTCTGATATCTTTATTCTATCATCTTCCTTCTTATGACTCTCACTCTATGGCTAAACTAAACCCTCCCATTTATTTCTGTAATTGTAAATAAATTTGAAAGGATTTCTTTTAATTATTAAGCCTAACTTTACCAGGCCTGCAATTGCAGCAGGCTAATTAATATTATCCTGTTGGTTTCGTGAATGCTGTAGGTCTTCAGTGAGTGTAAGCTTAATTTATACTTCTTTGTCTTCCTTTTTTACTGACATATATATAGGGATAAATGATCATTATCATGACAGAATAAAAGATGACAAAGCAAATCCTGACTTATACGGTCAATTGCAATTACTCTTGTTGTTATTACTCTGTAATTTAACCTGTATATGTCTATTTCATTTATTTTATGGCAAGATTTCTTAATCATCAATGTGATATTACCATTTTCCAATGATTTGAATAGTAAACAAATCTTACAGGAAATCAAGGCTTTTGACATTCCACCTGATGACTAGGTAAATAAAAGAACAAAAAAAGGCAAATCAGACAATTCTGTCTAGAAAAACAAAAGCATCATTAACATTGTTTCTGGTATTCGTTTCAGACAGAAACACACCTCAGTCACAGCACAATATTTATCTACAAACTGATAAAATAGTATCCAATGGGAGCAATGCATTATTGTTAGGCTGATAAAGTGTCTATCAATCTGATGTGACAGGGGCAGTTCTGTGTTGCTGGGCAATGCAATGTGTTAGAAAGAATCAATTAAAGTGACATCATGTTGACAAGACAAGAGCTGTTCAAACATAGCTTCCTTAATCAAAGGTACACTCAACGTGGAGGACATCGAGACAAGGAAATTAGGGAACAAACTCTGGATTATTTGGTAGAGCACTCGAGAGCTAGCAGAAATCATCAACCCATCTTGGCTAATCAGTAATTATTCAACTCTGCGCTTATGCTTTCTACCCATTTGCTTAAATTTGGAACAATGACAACAATTCTGAATGCAGCATGGAAAACTTTTCTCAGTGATGTTCTGTTCAGTTCTGCTACTTTACACTTAAAGGAACAACTTGTGACTGAAGATGGCTTGCTGGTTTGAAACATTTAATGGATGAAAATGTTTTAAAAATCAAAGGAGTCAGGACATCAGATTTGTATGCTTGCCTGTGGACTCTTTATTTATTTATGACTGCCATAGGGAGATCATTATCAAAATGAGATGTGGATAAAGTTGCATGCCTATTGTGTCTGAAACATTCTGATTTGGTGGTTGAGGGTGGACTGTAAACAAAGGAAAGAAGATAAACAACACAAGAACTTTTGACATTTTCTTTTTATGCCTGAGAGGAATGATGAGTTTGATTACCTTTCGGAGGACATCTATTTTTATGTAAATTCCTGATCGGGACAAGACAGAACATGAAATGTCAGGGCATTTGAAATGGCTTCAAGAGTGAAAATAATGAAGGCATAAGGATAATTAAAGTAACTTTTGATGACAACGACTGTAATGATCGATCATTGTGATGTCTGATGTCTATCTTCGTTATGCTCATCAACCACAGATGAAGTGATAAAAATTTCATTCAATTTAACAATTCTTTACAATCTACTGTGGACATAATACATAAAGTATGTTATTCAACACATCTAGTTGGGGTGTATGACCATAAAACCTTCACCATACATCGGATTGAGATGGATTCATAATAATTCCCAACGATGCCAGAAGGTCCTCATGAATTAATGACCATAAAATCAGCAAACAGTGAGAGCAACTTCTGGCAGATTTATTTGCCTTTGACTGTCCATATCTCCCCATGGTGATTCAAATTCGCTTTCATTTCGTACCAAACTGAGACAAAATGAGCATTATTAATCAACCGAGAGATCATTTGGAAGTAGAATGGTAATGATTAAAGCCGCCTACAAATGACATTCTATGTATCACTATCCCATAAAGGTGGCATGTTGCTGCGAGACAGACATATAAATATCTCGTTTAGAAGGGAGAGTTTATGATCCATCAAAAATGCTTTATTATCAACCTGTTGTCAAATATAGAGGATCCGCGAGGATCCGCAAGGAGTTTTCTCACTTCGGTCTACAATATGCGATCCGAAATGTTGTGAGATGTTTAGAATTTTCAAGTATTGTTTGAATTTGTGCATCAAAATGGAATGTGATGAACATCTCCTTATTGCATGTGATTTTGGAGAGCAAAATTTGTATAATCTATCATTCATTGTGAGTGCAATTTCCTGAATGTGGTTAGCACACCTATTTGACTCACCATTTGAGGAACATTCCATGCAGGTTAACCATGCCTTCCATACCTCCAGTGACGCATGGGTCAATGGTTGCAACGACTCGATCCTCAGTCCTTTCAATGACAACCCGAACACCTTACGAACCAAACGATGTCCTCTTACACCTTCAGTTGGTATACCTTGGAATAATATGTTTCCTAGGAGCATTTGGAAACATCATGGTGCTCGCAGCATCCGTCGCTACGAAAGATCTAAGGTCACCAGCGAATTGTTTCCTCGTCAATCTCGGTTTTGTAGACTTGATAACAAATATCATGACCATACCAGTTCTCATGGTGTCTATGAAATACAATGAATGGATTTTCAGTGATGGTTTGTGCCATGCAACAGCGTACATCGCGATCATATG
This sequence comes from Temnopleurus reevesii, assembly GCA_036244855.1. Lineage (NCBI taxonomy): Eukaryota > Metazoa > Echinodermata > Echinoidea > Temnopleuroida > Temnopleuridae > Temnopleurus > Temnopleurus reevesii. The sequence goes on along the minus strand of BQKZ01004666.1, from coordinate 7,615 downwards.
CCTTGGACAGTCTGTACAGACCATTGCACATATCGCTGGTGCAAGATACCTGCTGATAACAAAGCCACGTCAGGTTTATCAACGTTACTGCTCCTGGAAGGCCATCTTCATCAATATCACTTTCATCTGGTGTTTGACCATCATCATCGTCATCATGCCGGAGTATGGTTTGGGTGAGATCAAATACAATCCAACGTTGGGCATGTGCAGCATCGATTCCCAAAGTGAATACTCCTGGATCTACACCACAGTTCTTGTGTGCCATGCTATCGTCAGCACCTTCATCCTTATCCCCTGTTTCTACTTCCTAACATGTTACAAGGTGATGTCCAGCCGCAAGCGTATCCATCAACGCACCGCCTTTCAGCGGAACATGAGCCGCATCGAGGAAAACATCGACTTCTGGAAGCGGGAGATCGGCCTCTCCAAAGTTCTCATCGTGACGTTGCTCGCCTACATCATTTGCTGGGTGCCCTTTGCCGTAATACACTTCTTAAACTACAACAATCAAGTATCCGCTACAGCACAGAGGATCTCGGTTCTTCTACTTGTCACAAACTCCTGTGTCAACCCCTACATCTATGCTCTTTTGAATCGGAAGTTCCGGAAGGCATACGTTGATATCTTCTCTGGGCTTTGGTCTAAGGTCAGGCAACCTAGCACAACAGAGGGTGGTTCTGTTCCCGCAATCAAAGACAATGATCAGAGTAACATTAATATTGGTATTGTAGTTCTCAATCACCCAACGGATACAGCAAGTTCATCACATGACAATCAAGCATTTCAGCCAACTGGTTCAGATGCTTAACTGTATTTTGTTGCAAAGTTACAGTATATTTATTTTTACATTCCATAACCATAGTATTTTTCTCTATTTATTTGCACTTATTTCCAGCAGAAAAATAAAAAAAAATAATTATCACATTAATAACCATGCTATATAACACTTCAATGATTGCATTATTATCTGAGAGACAACTGAGTTGCATACTGTAAATATTTTTGCATGTTCATAGTTCTTGAAAATAATCTTGTAATGGTCTGCAATCCTTCAGTTCTCTGCCAAAGACTTGGTAAGTTACATTCCCCAAAATAAAGATCAAATTTACCTCGACAAGCACTATATTTGGAACCTTTTTCTATTTAGATCATATAAAAATTAATAATGATTGTCAAAATACAAATTGACAATATCCTTGCAAGGTAAGGTTTTACTTTATATTAGAAAAAGAGGAAATAAAATTCTGTTAAACATATTTTCAGAGGATTTTTAATTTTTTCAATTTGGAAGAATATCTTAAAATGTATGTTTTCTGTTCCAAACTTATGGTAAAGATCAATCCTTATCATATTTGACACATTGGTAAAGATCTATTAACCATCTTCAAGTTAATTTTATGCAAAGTTACAAATTATAATAAAAAAAAACATATACTGTCTCTAAAATGAAAGAATGAATCAATGTAGCAGGCCTGGACTGAATGAAATATGTTACGATTATTGTTTAAAAGATATCCTTACCTTACATAATAAATAACTACTTAGAGAGAAAGAACAATACAATGAAAATGATGTTATGTTATCTGCTCAATAATTGAATGTGATCAACAGCAAAACTTTGATACAGAGATTGACATTCATTTTATGTCTACTTAGACCTCGTCAAAGGATTTTAAACAGACCAAGTGCCTGTAACATTAAATATGCAATTAAACTTACGATAGATATCAATCGGAAGTCTGTGGAAAATCCTCTACCACAGAGATACATGTACAATTAATGTTTAATTCATCATTTTTCTTTTATGTTAAAGGCCTCATATCTTGTTTTGGTAGTGATTGAAAAACAATTGACCAAAACTTGCACTAAATGTTCAGCAATGTCTGCTGGAAAATATAAGAATATGACAAAGCAACAACAAAAATTCAAATTAGGCTATGCTTTGCACATAAGCCGATAATGTAGTCCCAATATAGTAAGCAACAACCAAATCGTGATTCGAATTATGTTACAATCTGTTTCTATCAGAATTCGACTTCATTACCAAAAATTGAAGCTGGACATACACAAAAACAGGAAGTAAAGTTTTGTTGCGGGAAAGCAATAGTGTGGAATTACAATACCAACATAAGTACAATTAAAAGGATCACAAATAAACAAGATTGATTATTAGCCTCCTTTAATGACTGGTGATTACGATGGCCTCATCATTACAGGACATCATTTATTCCTAGTTATCTATTAACTTTGAGAGCCACAATTACTTAAACTATAGATTTTCTCTTTATGTCCTCCAGGACAAACCTGTGATGGGGGAGAAGGAAAAGGGAAAAAATTCTGAATATTTTGTAGTATAGTTAGGTCTTCCTGTTTAGATTCATTCTATATCTTTCATCCTTCCCTACTCATCTCTTTCCTGTTTATTTTCTTCTCCTTTTTTTTTTCTTCTTCTTCTTCTTCTTCTTCTTCTTCTTCTTCTTCTTCTTCTTCCAATACACGCCATAAATTTTCATATAGATATAAATCTTGCATTAATAAGAAATCTAGACGAACCCTAGTGTTTGCTATTATACAATGCCTATTTGATTACGCTAGTGGCGCTTGGTCCTCCAGTCTCTGTAAAAGCGATGTAAAACGACTAAAAATAATTCAAAATAAAGTGGTAAGATTTATCAACGATTTAGAACCTAGGTCACATATTGGATGTAACAAACTTGAGGAAGCAGGTCTCCTCCACTTCACTCAAAGAGCAAAACAGCTTGCGTTGCACCATGTTCATAGAATATTGAATAATGTTAGCCACTATATGTCAGAAAATTTTTCTCGTGTGTCAAATGTCCATAGACATAATACAAGACACAGCCAATTGAATTTTGTTTTACCGAAACGGACAAATCAGGTCGGAAACTCGTTCTATTTCAATGGCATTCAATTTTGGAATTCCCTCCCAACCCACATAAAACTGATTAAAAGTTTCCCTCACCTCAAAATTGTACTTAAGAAATATTTGAAAACTGAATCCCTTCAGGGCATTCGATAATTTCTGTTTATTTTATACTTTTTTTGTTTTCTCTCACTTTGTTCTAGAAGTTTCATTATAGTTTAAAGTCAGTCCGTCATGATCTACATGACTTCCGGTTGCGAGCGCGAACGGACAGCGTGTTGCGTATTGGCAACAACGATATTTAAACATTTCCTTGCTTACGCACCTTGCCAAGCTCAGAAACTCGGAACACTTCGTACGACTTTCCGATGCTTGTTTTCGTCGCGTGTATACCTCTATGGCTTCGATTGTTTATAAAAACATATGGAACACATACGTTTGCGACTACCGAGCTGTGAACTAGCGAAATAAAGCTTGCTCACTCGCTATTCCAGGTAAAACAAATTTGTGATTTTTCTGCTTGGCAATCTTCGCAATCAAAATGGCAGCGGACAGTTTGGCTCCTAACCGGAAGTCATGTCAATCATGACGGACTGACTTTAAATTTTAATTTTGCCTCATGCATATTCCGGAGCAATTGCCATCTCTGTACTTTGGGGCACAGAGCCCCATCCAACTAACGACCTGTGTGTTTTACCAGCTTGTATGGATGTCATCAAAAGATCGATTAAACACCAGTAGCAGAAATAATGCAAACACAATTACATTACCTGCGCATCAATCAACCCAGGTGAGGTGAATGGGTACCTGGCAGGAATATTTATTCTTTGAAATGCCAAGTGCGCCGTGAATGGCTGCCGGGCTAAAGCCAGGGTAATAATAATGTAAAGCGCCTTGAGCACTCAGCAGAGTGGATACGTGCGCTATATAAATTGCATCTATTATTATTATTATTATTATTACAGTAAATCGCTGTGAAAATACAACTTTTAGCATCTCCGCATGACTTTGAGTGAAGATTTGATACCTTTATAATTAACACAGTCAAATGATCCGAATATTGATTTATTATGATCTAATATTTTGTTTACCTAATAATGTACTAATTGAAGATGAGAATTTATATTGAATAATAAATATGCCACATATATTTATGAATTATGCATGCAATTTCTTGAACTACAGGGACTTCTGTCTATAATGACTATCCAAGTGGTTTACAAATGACTTTTATAAAAATGACTGGATACGCGTAATTATCTGTAATTAGGCACAAGAATTTATTTTAAGTTGTTCTTAACGTCTTTGTTGATGAGGGTAATACCTAGGTTGTCATCACTAACATATTCTTCCTCCTAGTCATCATTATTATCTTAAATAGGATTGCCGATTCTCATCATGAACATATTTCTTTCATCATCAGAACCATCATCATCATCATAATCGCTGCTACCATATCATTATGTTCATTATCATATTCATCATCATCATATTCATTATCATATTCATTATCATCATTTAATTAACAAGGATACAGTGTACTCCTCACAATAATCATAACTTCTTTTTCTTTCATCCACTCAATACAATCATTACATATCATTGAATAAGGACAAATATCCATATGAAAACAAGATCATTTGAAAACAATCGCACAAACAAAACACTATCTTAAATTTTGCGCATAAAGACACAAAAATTAATTGTATTCTGGACTCCTGATTTTGATATAAAAATTGCTTTAATGTATAAATGATTTACAGTCCAAGAATATTCCATTCGAATATTTGCAAATATTTCTCAATTTTAGAATCCAAATATTCTGATTAATTGGTAATTATTTGCAAACCTTTAATTAGAATGCTAAAATCATGATATAAATTAGAATGGATTTCCATAAAACAAAAATTAATTTGATTGATTTTGCATTAAAACTTGAAAGTATTTGAGGAGATTCTGGACTATTCCAGACAATTCAGAAACAAAATATGAAAATGTAAAATTTTCACTTGCTTCTTTTTCAATTCTTGTGGTCGAAATGTCAGACAGATCATACAGAAATGCATTGAAACTTTCACCGACATGCAGTTTGTGAGTTAGGACACAAATTTGGCATCCTGGGTTGCAAACGTTGCGTCTGGGGTCGCAGACTTTGCATTACAAACTTTGCAGTTTGGGTCGATAACTTTGAGTTTCAAGTCACAACTTTGTGTCCCGGGTCAAAACTTCAAACCCTATGACCTGTTAACAAACTTCAAGGTGCACATGGCCTATAACGGGTGTAAAGGGGCTTCCATCATAAACCGAGTCGCATCTCCACATAAAGGTAAATAAAATGCTTACCTATTAAGACACCTTCCGTTGCATTTTCCACTGCCATGTCAGAATTAATGACCTCCCATGGTCCTCCTGCTAAGCCTTCTTTATTGTATTCATCATGTGTACCTGCAAATTGACAACCACAACCAACACTGAGTTAGATAGACTCAACAAAAATGGTGGTGTAAAGTTTCAATAGCATAATTGAAAATAAAAATATTGCATTATTGTGTTATTTGAAGTCCATTTCGATATGAACATGCAATACAGAGGCAAAAGATTGCTGAAGTATCTTTCTGTTTTTGTCAAACTAAATATATGGTGGTATTGCAAGAAAGTTGCTATTGATCAGAAGTAGTATCTAATCAGAACAAGCCAATCGAAAATAACTGTTTCATGGGAGTCTTTTAAAGATTGCAGACAATGCATGAATAAAAACACATATATAAATTTGCCAATTGATCCATTAATGAATGTTATCAAACTTGCATTAATTTCACATGGATTCAAACCAAAAATAATTGGTGCTTTATATTATTAAGAGAAGCTTGAATTAAAAGACCTATTGCATCTGAGAAAAATAATTTATAAAATTTGTAATCAGCCTGAAAGACAATAGTTGACAAGATTACTTGTGAAAACTCTAGAACTACTTTGCTGGATGGAATAGTTGCTGATATAATGAAAATTCATGATATTGGATCATTATATTGAACTGTATTAAATAGCTTTACTATGTGTTTACTCAATGAAAATACCTTTTCAACAAGTACTGTACATTTAATCACTTTCTCAATACACTTCAATGTGGCTGTGATGACCTGTTTTTGATAAACATTCATCCTATCAAAAGGTCGGATTACTACTGTATCCAAATTGATGCGGTTTTCTTGCCCAGGCATTCCTTAAATGATGTCAAGAACAACCCTTGTGCACAAAGTATGCATAAAATTTGCATCTATTTTTAGTAAACCTGCCTATTGAATTAAACCTTGATTTCCCAGCCACCCATTATCAAAGTCGTTCAATGATCCGGACGAGGCCGTATATGAAATATATTTTCATATATTTTTTTGAGTGAAATAATCTTTAAAAAAAACATAAATACTTCTATAAACCAATCATATCAGGATATTTCCACTATCCCACTCCCTTTTTAAAATTCTATTTCCATGTTGGATTTATGATTATAAGATGTGACTATTTATTTTATTATAAAGCTGCTAATAAAAATCACAGGTACTCTAGCATAAAGTATACATTATAAACAATACAACTGTAACAACTGGCCATATCAATTTTCTGGGTGACCCCTGGTCCAAACATGGCTGGATAATCAAGGTTCTTGATTAAATATATATATATAAATAAATGTACAGTTAAAAAATGTAATCAATATAATCTGTATATTTCATCTACATTCCCTCACAGGATTTTCACCAAAACATTATTTGACATTCTTACCATGACCATTATCATACACCATGATCATATACATGAACAAGAAAAGTGCATTATATGCTGTATTACAGGCAAACAGGAAGACTCATGCAAGGAAGAGAGAAGGAAACATTAACAGCTAAACTATCATTTTTCTTCTATATATTCCCAATAGCTGGTAAATTTCATATCAAAGTTACGAAACAATATATCAAAAGATAAATTATTGAATCACTTATCAGAGGTTCATGAAGGAGGTTTCAGTTTTATAGAATGTTTTTTGCTCCATAATCATATATATAGGTAAAACAAATTTGTACAATCAGTTTTTGGATATTTATTAACTCAAAATGTCAAAATTCACACTTACAGTACAAGGGCTCAGAGGAACATAGACTTACCTCTATTTAAATACTATTTTCAAGATCTACAATTATGTTTGTTGGCACAAAAAGCAGGAACAACATCCCTATCCATATATGATCAACTCCTCCTTTATCATCATTCAAACAGGAATACAGATACAATTTAATACTTCCAGATGAATAAACACGATAACGCAAACAAATGTGCCTTTTGATAGTTAATTATGTTCTCTGTAATATCTGTTCTTGTCTTTCGTTCTTCTTCTGTTACTTCTATGATTCTTGGGGGAAGCCCCTAAAAAAGCCTTTTCTAACATTTGGTTTCCCCACCATATTCACTTTCGCTTTCTCTTTGATTTTAATATGATGTTAGGTTTTTTAAGGATTTGTTTTCAAAAACATCAATGCCGCCCCCATTCACCCCTGGGTTGATAGCTAGACGGCAGACATTAGTCAATGCCTCCCCTATTCAGCATCTGGGTTGATAGCTAGACGGCAGACATTAGTCAATGCCTCCCCTATTAGGCATCTGGGTTGATAGCTAGACGGCAGACATTAGTCAATGCCGCCCCCATTCACCACCTGGGTTGATAGCTAGACGGCAGAC
>BQKZ01004665.1:0-10594 GCA_036244855.1 Temnopleurus reevesii | reverse complement strand
CCTCCCCGGGTATCAAGATCCTGGGTGCGCGCATGTATTTGATGAATTTACGTAAAATTAAGGTTCCATGACATATACTCCTGCGACAAATGCTCCGAAGACAACTGCTCCGAAGAATGCGACAAATACTCCGCGACATTTGCTCCGGGACAAATGTTCCTGCGACATTTGCTCCGGCGACAAATGCTCCCCCGACATTTGCTCCCCTGACATTTACTCCTGCGACATTTGCTCCGGCGATAATTGCTCCGGCGATAAATGCTCCGAATATGCGACAATTGCTCCCCCGTCATTTACTCCAGCGACATTTGCTCCGGCGATAATTGCTCCGGCGATAAATGCTCCGAATATGCGACAATTGCTCCCCCGACATTTGCTCCAACGACAATTGCTCCAGCGACATTTGCTCCGCATCCGGCGACATATGCTCCTGCGACAAATGCTCCTCGAACGACAGATGCTCTTGCGACAAATGCTCCCACGACATTTGCTCCTCATGTAGCGACAATTACTCTTGCTCCGCCAACAAATTCCCGTCGAAAATAACCTACCTCCCAGTGGCAATTAAATCAAAGAACAAAATATCTTATTGGTACTGATTTTTTTTTCTTCAAATATTTTTTTATCTTCAAATATCAGATTAGAATGCAAAATAGGCAACAAAAAAAAAAAAACGATGAAAAAATTACGTTTCGCTTATTCTTCCCTTAGTCTACTTATTTATTCATATGTATTTTATTTCAATTTCGATTTCAATTGATTTTTATTTCTGAGCTAAAAAGCTTCTAGGTAAAGTTAAATTTAGAAAAGAATGTTGTATGGCTAAAATGTATAAAAATGCAAATTATTATTTTTTTTTGGGGGGGGGGGATTGTCACTGCTCTTATATTTGACCACATAATTACATGTTACATGTTACTGCTTTGAAAGCAGATTGAAAGGGCAGACTGAAAAAAATGATCTCATGACATTACTTTTGTCTTGAAGATGCATAATTCTTCAGACTGTACCAAAATTGGGGTAGCCCGGCATTGTATGACCCCAAATACGCCCTTATATATTGAAATTAATTGTCGCTACATGAAAAGCAAATGTCGTGGGAGCATTTGTCGCATATTCGGAGCAATTTTTCGCCGGAGCAAATGTCGCAGGAGTAAATGTCGCATATTTGGAGCATTTATCGCCGGAGCACATGTCGTAGTCTGAGTAAATGTCAGGGGAGCAAATGTCGGGGGAGCAAATTTCGGAGGAGCAATTTTCGCGTATTCGGAGCATTTATCGCCGGAGCAAATGTCGTAGGAGTAAATGTCAGGGGAGCAAATGTCGGGGGAGCAAATGTCGCAGGAGCAAATGTCGGGGGAGCAAATGTCAGGGGAGCAAATGTCGAGGGGGCAAATGTCGGGGAGCATTTGTCGCCGGAGCAAATGACGCAGGAGCATTTGTCCCGGAGCAAATGACGCAGGAGCATTTGTCCCGGAGCAAATGTCGCATTTTTCGGAGCAGTTGTTTTCGAAGCATTTGTCGCAGGAGCATATGTCGTGTCACCAAAATTAAAAGGTACAAGCCATCACATAAATCTTAAAAGGTATTTCAACTCCAGGGGCCTGTAACATAAAAAAGTTTGCAATTAATCGCAAACTTTTGTACTACATGCAACTGATATCAATTGTACGATCGGTCGGAAAGCCCGATGGCAATTACGGGGGCCCTGGCTAGTTTAGTAAGCAAGACAAAATTAACACGTGCCTTTTATGTCCCTTCGTATCGGAGGGCATGCATGGTGGGATTTCTTCCTAGTACAGAAGTAATTTTGCGAAGCGTAAAGAACGCAAAATCCATAAAAAGACTTCCCGGCATGCTTAGCATTTGATACAACCGTAAAGACACGTATTCACTGCTGGTGAACAAGCTATAAGAGTTTGACATTATTGTGTTTTCGATTCTGTTGGATGGATTTATGTGGGCAGCATACTGCGCTCATCAGTCGTATAAAGAACGCAAAATCTTTCCGACCAAATAAAATCATGCCCTTCCATTAACTCCCTTAAAGCGACACTAAAACGAAGTTGTATAGACTTTTACAAATCTCACATACATCCATGATTTATAAATAGAAATGAAATAGATACAATCTTTTCCTTTTTTTGTTTACTCTACTATTGTCCACTGCTCTAGCACTGCACCCACTTGGTTAGATTACAGAGTCACGAAATCTCCTTTTGAGGCCGTCATCCACGTCAAGCTTCACCGCTCATGATGACAGTCTCCTGCGTTTCCTTACCTCTCTCTTTTTTTATATTACTGTTCTATGTATGTTAAGATATACTATTTATTTACATTATGTATTTATGTTAAATGTTTGTATTGTAAATCATTCATTTGAACGCAGAAATGAAATGAAATAAAATCAAAATAAAATCAAAATCCGTAAAAAGACATGGTTGGTTGGTTGGTTGTTGTGTTTTTTGGCGACTTTCCATCCGTGGGATGATTTTCGCCAGGCAATATTAGAGGGCGACATTACCCTCTTATCAGGTCGATCTCAGCAGTGTGATAACTGTCTTCGTTTATGCACTATAAAGGAGTGCCTGACACAAGCCTTGAAGTTGGTTAGGAAGTGCGTTTGTTATGCGATTATTAAATTCTATTTAAGTAAATCTTAGGCATGCTTAGCATTTGATACAATCGTAAAGACACGTATTCACTTCTAGTGATCTAGCTATGAGAGTTTGACATTATCTTGTTTTTCCAATTCTGTGGATGGATTTATGTGGACAGCATACTGCGCACATCAGTTGTATAAAGAACGCAAAATTCATAAAAAGACACCCGGTATGCTTAGCATTTGATACAACCGTCAATCATTTTGTATGTTCCACAAATTCGGGCTCCGTCCATAAAAATCGAAAACCCGATATTACCATGAAATATCAATACACAGATTTTAAAATCATAATAAAAAAAGAAAAGAAAAAAGTAACAAATTTTAAATTGCTAACCTAGATTTGATCATACTTCAGATTTGTATAATTCTAATATTTGATAAATATCAGAAGAGTTAGATATCGATAAAGGACACCTTTTCGTGCACAGAATCGGATGAAAATTTTAGAATTCAATTTTCGTGTATACCTTTTTATCATCCTTTCGTCAAAAAAATCTCAGAAATAACCTTGCTTATGCCCGATAACATACAAAATATTGTTATTACCAAGAGAGGGCGCTAAATATGGTTTAACGGTCAAATTCAAATGTTCAAACAGAATCAGTCCATAAAAAAATATGCTTTGGTTTTGAAATGTGTGTGAGATACATATGTCATGATAAACATCACGTAAAACTTACATTTCTTAAACGTTACCCAAACTGTATTTGGGCTTTAATTGGACCTCATCAAGGAAGAACAGCGTCATATGTTTTTATGTTGATGACTGGGCTATCCAGCCAATCATATATCGAATTATGTACATGCATTGATTTTATATTTATTGTTGCTGATATTTTGTGTCAATGTGTTTTGCTTTATGATTGGAAAATAAAATAAAAATATATTTGATCATAATTCAGATTTGTATAACTCTAATATTTGATAAATATCAGAAGAGTTAGATATCGATAGATATTAACCCTTCGTCCGGTATATGCATGAGGTCACAACAAAAAGTTGATAAAGCATTAGCTGAAAAAGTGAAAGAAAATGATAACAATAATCATACGCTTATAACCATTAATTTAACGATTGTTAAATTTTTCTCACAGGGCATATTGGGAGATTTTTTTTTGGGGGGGGGGGGTATTTCAACAGTAATTAATTAGTTAGTAGTTTACTATTTTTACCTTCCTTAAGTGTTAGTTTTTTTTAAAAATTTTTAATTATGATTAAATGTATAGAAAAACCTTAAATTATTCTCGTGTAATTTTTTATTTTTATTTAGATATATTTATTTCAGCAATATTTCTGTTAAAAGTTGTTTAATTCTTTTAACATGGTTTCAAGCTTATGATTAAAATTAGTTTATTTTAGTTCGCCTTCTCTGTTTTCTTTTATTCTAAATATTTCTCATTTGTAGTATTGTATAGAGTTTGTTTGTAATGGATTTATGAATGCATGTTTTTATATTTTATTATATATATATATACTTGTATATTTTTTAATGTAGGGCTTTCGTGGAAAGCAGGTCAGCTGCGCTGACTTGAAGAAACTACCCTACTAAATGAAGACTTTAATAAATAAATAAATAAATAAATAAATAAATAATTTTTGATGAAATCCTCAGATTGTTATGGGCATGGAGTTCATGCATATTCCGGAACTCTTGGCATCACTGAAATGATTCATCAAACAACATTTCAACTTTTCACCGACAGAGGGATACATGTAATCATAACATATCACATCATTGGGTTTGATATCTGTGACTTAACTGAACCCCAAGAAAGAACAGCGTCATATGTTTTTATGTTGCTGATTGGGCTATCCAGCCAATCATATATATCGAATTATGTACATGCATTGATTTTATACTTATTGTTGCTGATATTTTGTGTAAATGTGTTTTGTTTTATGATTGGAAAATAAAATACAAATACAAATACAAATGATCATAATAGTGGGTTTTAGATATTGGTGGGCAGTCAGGAACACTCTCGTTATATAGAGATCTCGATTTTACTTGGTTGGTTGGTTTTGATTAAAGATGGCGCTTTCCAATCTTATGAGATTATTTACGAGATAATGCGCAGTTCGGCGAGAGAGGTCGGAGCTTGGAAAATCGCGACGGTCATACCGCCCGTGTAAAGTAAATTGCGATTTTTTTTTCTCTCGCTGACGTACCCATCATAAACAATTGCACCTGGTGGAATATTTTTTTATGTCGCTATATTTTACGTAAAATTTATTTTTCTTGAATATACTAGCGTATAAAAATTTTCCACCTGGGGCCTGTAACATAAAAGAGATACGATTAATCTTGCAATTAATTGCATCTCTTTAATACACGTTTTGCCATAGACTTACGATAAATATTTATTGCAAGTTTAATTGCATCTTTTATGCTACAGGCGCGTGTTTTTTTTAATGATTTTTTTTTATGATGTGTACGTCAGCGAGAGAAAAAAAATCGCATTTCACTTTACACGAACTGTTCTTGTAGAGTTAATTTTGCTGTTCTACACTTGAGCAATTTAAAATCACTTGCCTGATGATCGTTATTTTTGAAACTCGGAGTAGCAAGTCGTTGTGAATATTGTCTATGTCTAATAATAAATAATTTGCTCTGTTTCCAAACATTGAGCACTCTGTGCAGGAATTGACAATATTTTAGTATATATATATATATATTTATATATATGCTACGTTTGAAAAATACCAGAACAAATTCAATTTATATCATATAATATGAATAAGTTGTAGATAAATATATTATGGACCATACAGTGATATCAATAATTCATTTATACACATTACTCATCAACTTGATCAATTGATAAAGTTATCAAAAATAGTCATACATGGATTCTTTTAGAAAAATACTTGAACAAGCTTTCACCCATATACATTTAAGTGTTCTCGAGACATACCCAATATGTACAATACACTAATAATTCAGCAATAATTATTCACCATCTTTAATCTTTGTCACTTTTTAATGTGTTTTTTTTTTATCATCGAACGAATAAAGAAGCCTTGAAATTTAAATTTAATTGCAATTGTAATAAATGCAATCATGTTAATACAAGAAGATGTCCAAAAAATAAGATAATACTTATATCTATTGCAAATCTCTATGGCATATCACATCACTTGTTCTAGAGAAAGGTTGGAATGTTGAATAGTCAACTAAATTGACAGAAGTTTCATTATACATTCTTAAAATGTTGGGAACATTTTTACCCAGCGTCAACATGCACCTATTGGTTAAAATTATGTAAAACTTATGGTGGAGTTTTGCATTTACAACATAGAGTTTGGGCTTCAAACCCGAATCGTTGTGTGAGAGGTAGGTAGGTCTAGGATATGAATATACATGTATGTCCAACTTATAGGGGGCGTTGCTCAAAAGTTGCAGTTGATCGCAAGTTGCAGTTCATCGGAACGCGCCAATCGAAATTATTATTTCATGCGCGTCTTCTTAAATGCGCAAATCGCGCGCGAATGAAAGTGCGCGTTACAATTTGTAAAGTTGCAGTTGATCGGCAGTTGATTTTGAGCAACACCCCCTTAGTCGGAGTCTGCAATTCCACCATAAAATTAGTTGCGCACTTGCCCCTTTGATGCGCAGATCAAGTGCGTAATTGTTTTCTACCGGCCACAAGGCACTGCCCACCATTTTCGGAAACGCCCCCCAAATAATCCCCAATTGTAAGCTCATAAATTTAGTGTTTCTTATCATGAGAATTCTTCAGCCTCTTAAGATCGCAACATGCGAAACGGTTCGCCTAACACCTTGGCTTTGTAAAAAGTACACTTCAGAATTTGTTTGGCAAAGGTTGAACATCGAGAAGGCGACATAATCGGAACTTTCCTTAAGCCCCGGTCACATAGGACCCCGGAAGCAACACGATTCACCCCGACTCTTTGTTGATTCACAGTTAACTGCCTCCGAACAACGAGTCGGGGTGAATCATGTTGCTTCCGGGGTCCTATGTGACCGGGGCTTTACATTTAACGTAACATTTCAGTTTGTGAATGGAAATAGTCCCAGTTGTTAAATTGAATACTACAAAAATTACACAGAAGTATGTCTATTTTGTTTTGTATAAAGCGTAGTTCATTATCAATTTGACGTGAGCTTAGTTGGAAGGATTCAACATGCCAAGTCCCGGGAACTGGCCTTCAGATTTTCAGCCAATTATGAACGACTGGCAAGGCCCCCTGAGAAGAACGGTAGTATTCTGTGACTCTAAAGGCCTCATCACACCAAACACGGCACGGTTTCACGGCACGGTTTTCTCCCCTGTGATTCGCCAATTGGTATACATCCTTTGCGCGGAGGAGCGCGCTAACCAATAACAACCAAGATAGCGCGTAAATACCGTCCCGTGATGCCGTGCCGTGTTTGGTGTGCCCGGACCTTACCGCTAAAATGGGTTATCCGCCGTTTCGTATATTTTGATTATACTTTGTTATTTGTTGAATTTACGGAAATAAAAACAAACAAACAATCTCAGAAGATTCATGATGGCAACACTAAGCTCACGCAGTCGCAAGGCGGTCGTAAGGTGGTTTAATCTTGACGTGTGAGGTGGGCTTAATGCGCCGGTCACATAGGACCCCGAAGGCAACACGATTCACCCCGACTCTTTGTTAATTCACAGTTAACTGCCTCATAACAATGAGTCGGGGTGAATCGTGTTGCTTCCGGGGTCCTATGTGACCGGGGCTTTAAACGCCAAACAAGGCAGCATCAGCTCCCATCTTTTAACGTCTTTTGACATGACGCGGCGAATTGAGCTAAGACACCGTGTTGCACAAGCCCCGGTCACATAGGGCCCCGGAAGCAACACGACTCAACACGATTCTTTGTCACCAAAGAATTAACAAAGAGTCATGTTTAATCGTGTTGCTTCCGGGGTCCTAGGTGACCGGGGCCTTAACGCAAATATCGATTAGTCAATTAGCATTGCTCCGTAAAATGTACTATAACATCTCTACTTTTAAAGGAGAATAAAGAATAAAATTAAACAGACCAGGGAGGTGTTTCATCAAGATAAGAATGACTTTACGCAGGACTTTACGTTCGACTGGTATCCCTTCTTGTGCACAATCATTCAACATATTACGCGCATTCAGGCGCAAGAAGGGATACCAGTCGAACGTAAAGTCGTGTGTAAAGTCTTTCTTATGTTGGTGAAACACCTCCCAGGGTTGTGTTTCATAAAGTTGATCATAGATCTACGCACGACTCTACGCACGACTGCTGACCCTTCTTCAGCTGCGATTCAGCGACAAAGGTTATCAATGAGTACAGGGAAGGGTCACTAGTGGTTCGGAGAATCGTATATGGGTAGCTTTTTGAAGCACAACCCAGGCACTGACAGGTGTTTAAAAAAAAACTGCTCGTAGAGGAGTCTTAGAGGTACGCGGGGGTTTTCACCATTCCCTGAGCTGAATGACCTGATAACCCCTATTTTAATGGGTTAACGCATGAGAAAGGGTCACCAATAATGTGTAGAGTCATGCGTACCTCCGAGAACACCTTTATAAAGACGCACTTGAATGGAAGAAAAAGGTTAATGTGGTATCCACACGGCGATCTCACTTATAATTGCCCATTCCGGCTGCGACTCTCGTACGACTATTCGCAGACACGTCGCAGGAGCATCGAATTTTCCCTTCACGTTCACGTCAATAGTTCCATTCACGAGTCGCCCAACTTCGGTATACTCGCCACATCTGGGTATATCGCCCTTGCTGACTTTCTGAACCGCCCCTGCGCTTAATCCAACGGAAGATTCCTTTAATATATCTACAGGGTTCTCTTCGGACCCTGTCACAACGGCAAGTCGGGTAATTACAGTCGGTGTATCAAACACTATAACAAGGGTGTCATCTCTAAGGAGCGCCTTAGCCCAGAAGAATTGGGATGTGTTGGTGTAGCTGAACTCTGGCGCGTGGTTGTCATGCGCTGTCATATTGCTAAAAACCTCACCGTGCGGATTGTCCGCATCCGGGTACTTTTGAGTGGCATCCGGGTACTTCTGAGTGTCGTCCGGATCAACGAAAGTCTTATCAATCCAGTTGCGTACATCCTTGCCCTTCAGGGACGATTGTTTACCTCTGTGCTGGAATATAGAGGGGTTCCTGACGAAGTTCTTCTTCTGTGCGTTGAGGTCTTTGAAGAAGCGGAAGAGCCAATCAACCGGCTGTTCCTGATAGAAAATCAACGTGAACTGCGCTAGCCGGTCCAAATCATACGCATGGAAGAGCTTGCCGATGAATCCCATGGTTGAGAACTCCAAAGAGGCCCACGGGATCCTCTTCTTCTCCTCGATGTACCTGCGGATGGCGGTGATGTATCCCCTTGCCGCAAAGACATCATCCTCAATCTGGAGGTAGTACTCGGAAAGATCTCGCGCGTAAGCAAACATGAATGCGAAATCCACACACTGCTTCGAGCGCCATCGCACCCGGTCCTCTTTATCCCCGTAGTTCCGCTTGAGATGGTCCAATGGCGGGTAGAAGGATGGCGCAGCCTGTATGACTTGGATTAATCCATTTTCGAGATGGGGGAGATATTTGTCTTTGATCATCGCCCTGACCTTTGAGCGCTTTTCTTCTTCTAGGTCTGCCAGGAAGATGAGAATGATGACGTCAGATCGCTCAAGTGGCGTGGACTTGTTGATGAGGAACCCGATAGTTTCCGCCAGATAGTGTTCCGTTTCCCTCTGGACCGTTGGTATACCTATCGTCAGGAAACCTATTGATGAAAATAAGGATTTTTCGATTTCAGTCAAATGTGACGAAGGGCACGTCGACCGGAAGTTGTACGTCATATTTCTGCTTATTGCTACGTCACAACTAGTTGCGCAAGTAGCAATGCACATGACGTACTAGTTTCGATGGACGTGGCCTTCCAACGATTGCTTGTTGTCATGGGGCAATTCTGAATCGGTTAGTAACAATCGAAGTACAAAACCTGGAATCCAGTTGCATGCATTACTTGTTGCTTTGTGGGGCAACTCTCTGGCAAGCTTTCGGGTTGTCAATAACAAACTTTGTGTATTGGGAACGAATGGAATTTACATCGATTAGCAAACCCCTCTATTCAAGACGATCAGAACAAGAGGATGCCGGAGATTACGATTAAAGCCTAAGTATAGTTTTGGTAAAGATGAAGAAATGTGAATTTTGGGGATGTTTATCATGACATGTAATTCTCATACACATTTTGAGACCATAGTATATTTTTTACGAACTGATTCTTTTGAAAATTTGAATTTGACCGTTAAATCACATTTAGCACCCTCTCCTGGTTATATCATTATTTTTGCTCGGTATTTCCGAGATTTGACAATAGAATGATATAGAGATATACACAACAATTAAATTCTGAAATTTTCATTCACTTCTGAGCATGGGAAGTTGTCCTTTATCAAAAAAGAAAATATTGAAATTTGCACATTTTCGGTTATAGCTTTGCCCAAACTCGTTCATTTTTCGCATAATCTTTTTGCAAAATTATGTTTATGATACTATATTTCATTTCATAGAGATTTGAAGACAAAATCTGGTGATAAAAATATTCGCTTTTACCAAAAATGTACTTGGGCTTTAATGCTGCCAACTTACTTTCATTTTTTGTTCAGCTGTTGCGTTATTTATTTTAATTTCTACCACATACATTCTCAGGGGCATGTAACATAAAAATTGCAATCGAACTTACGATGAATATTAATCGTAAGTCTTTGGCAAAACATGTATCATAAAGATACGATTATTTTTTTTTATTAATCGTATCTCTTTTATGTTACAGGCCGCTGGAATGGTTGGCATCTCTGATAGTAAAGAAGAAATGATGATTATAATCGTGCAAACCTATAATTCATTTTCTACAATACACCCTAATTACATCTCCTCTCTCTTACAACAGCA
>BQKZ01004664.1:19352-32168 GCA_036244855.1 Temnopleurus reevesii | reverse complement strand
TTGAACCTTCTCAAGCTTGACTTGATCCTTTTTCAAGCATGGGTGCCAAATCTCTGAGCAGTACTCCAAAGATGGACGAACCAGGGACTTGTACAGTAGTTTGAAACTCTTGGGTTCGAGTGAAGAAAAGGTGCGTTTGATGATACCCATTTTATTATTCCCTGCGGATGCTATTCTGTCAACATGATGAGAGAATTTGAGTTGGCATCCTACAGGCACAAAATGGCTGCTGACATCCATTTCATACACATAATTTCACATTTTGTTCCTTATAAAGAAAAGTAGACAAGAAATCAACAAGATTCATCCCAAAATGCATGCAGAATCAATATGTCCGTAATATCCTTTAACAAAAAAGTAAAAATATGTCATATTTTCTACAAAATGAAGGAAATGTGAAATTCTGTGTACAAAGTGAATCAAGAGTTCTCCATGTTGGGTGTTATTTTTTGCCTTTAGGTTGCAAACTCAAGGAGCCCATGAGGGGTGTAAACAAAAAGTTTGAAAACTTGCAACTTTGGAACAAATCTTCCCATTTTGCTGAGATTTTCACATTTTGATCATTGTACTTTTCTATCCGCTGACAACACATCAATGTGTGAGTGAAGTTCCCCTCTGAATTAATTAATTGGTGATATCTTGGCCATGGATGGTGGTATGTTCCCCATGGGCGTTGCTGTCTCTGCCATGCATGGGGGTATGTCCCTGCTATTGATGGTGGTAAAGAACGTCGCCCATGGATGGTGCTATCTTTGCCATGGGTGGCGATATGTCTCCCATGGATGGTGCTGTCTCTGCCATAGGTGGTCCCCCATGAGTGGTGCTATCTGTGCAGCTGTGCCATGCATGGTGGTATGTCCCCCAGGAGTAGTGCATTCTTTGTCATGGGTGGTGGTAGCTCTCGGAGTGGTGCTGTCTAAGCTATTTTGGTGGTATGTCTCCAACGAATGGTGCTGCCTCTGCCATCAGTGATGGTATGTCTTCCACGGATGATGCTGTCTCTGCCATGGGCTGTTGTTCCCACGGACGCTGCTGTCAGGGCTCGAATTTAGAGGGAGCCCAGTGGTAAATGGCTCCCCAAAACTGCAAGGGGCTCCTTAGAAAAACTGATAGAGTACATTCTTGCGGGTGGCGCTGTCTCTCTCATGAGTGGTGGTATGTTCCCCAAAGTTGGTGCTTTCTCTGCTATGAGTGGTGGTATGTACATTATGTTCCCCACGGATGGTATTGTCTCTGTCATGGGTGGGTGGATGTCTCCCACGCATGGTGCTTTCTCTGCCATGGATGGTGGTATGTTCCCCAAAGTTGGTGCTTTCTCTGCCATGAGTGGTGGTATACATACATTATGTTCCCCACGGATGGTATTGTCTCTGTCATGGGTGGGTGGATGTCTCCCACGCATGGTGCTTTCTCTGCCATGGATGGTGGTATGTTCCCCAAAGTTGGTGCTTTCTCTGCCATGAGTGGTGGTATACATACATTATGTTCCCCACGGATGGTATTGTCTCTGTCATGGGTGGGTGGATGTCTCCCACGCATGGTGCTTTCTCTGCCATGGATGGTGGTATGTTCCCCAAAGTTGATGCTTTCTCTGCCATGAGTGGTGGTATGTACATTATGTTCCCCACGGATGGTATTGTCTCTGTCATGGGTGGTGAGATGTTCCCAAAGGGTTGTGTTGTCTCAGCTATGAGAGGTGGTATGTCTCCCATCGATGGTAAAGAACGTCTCCCATTGGTGGTGCTGTCCCTGCCATGGATGGTGGTAAAGAACATCGCCCATGGGTGGTGGTATGTCTCCCACGAGTAGTGTCATGGGTGGTCAGGGCTCGACTTTGTAGGGAGCCTGGTGGCAATTGTCTCCCTAAAACTGCAAGGGGCTCTTAGTATATCATTTGGGTAACCCGGCTGGCTCTCCCAACTGATAGAGTACGTTTTCCACAGGTGGTGCTGTCTCTTTCATGAGTGGTGGTATGTCTCCCACAAATGGTGCTGCTTCAACCATGGGTGGTGGTGCATGAACTGTATGTCTCCCACAAATGGTTCTCTTTCTCGCACGAGTGATGGCGTACCTCCCAAGACTGGTGATGAGTTTGTAATGGTTGGTAGTGTATTTCATGAAGTGTCTGCAACTGGTTTAGTGCTGTATTTGTTACTTTTCAATTTTTTAGTCTGCTGCCATCTTTAGTCAGACCACATGTAAATGTGCTGGAATTCAGTTGAGGATTTGTCTCGCTGTGCACCCACTGTTCACACTGTTGTGAATGGTTAGGGACTAGGAGATCCAGAGATGCAGATGCATCAAAGAAAGATAAAAATGCACTAACAATTTTAAGTCCAACTAGATTTTAAATGAACTAGATGTCGATGCTGTCCTTGATGTTGTGAATAGGCAGGGACTGTGATAGCCAGAAATCTAGATGCATTGACATAGATAAAAATGCACGACAATTTTTTAGTCTGGACAATATAAATGAATTATGTGTTGTTGAAGTGTTAAATTTGCATTTATTTCTGAATTAAGACACTAATACATCAAATGTAATACAAAAAAAAGCTTTCCTCTGGGATTTATGTGCATTCCACAGTGGGTAAACATATTAGTTGTTGTTCCTGGAGTTGGAGAATTATTTTTTAAATACTGAAATGAAACGTTCGAGCATTCTTCCAACCAAGAATTGTCCACAACCAGATAATCAATTTAAAGAATCTTTTCATAATCATATTGTACTTTTTATTGTTAATCATTGAAGTGATTTTATGGGTTGTTACAGACAAATGGATAGATTTATTTAATTTTCATGCTCACTGTTTGAATGTAAAAGTTAAACCAATATTGTTGGCATTTCAAACTAATGATGAATGAAAAGTTATTTTTCTATTCTGGTAGGCATTGTAAACATTTTGGAAATTTTTTTTTATTGAAACCAATTTTATCCAAGGTAAGGACACGAATGGATTGCAAACAAATGAAAAAAAAAGCTTTGTTTACTGGTTGGATATCGGGATAGCTGCGGAAAATGTTATACAATTATATTCATCTTTGATATGGCTGATACAATGATATGTTGTGCTCTGTTGAATATTCATTCAGTTATGTTTTCCTATTGCCTGGCCATCTTATTTTCAGTTGATTTTCGTTAGAAACAATATATTTCCGTGATAGTGGCACTGGCATTGTTCATAGGTACAACTTTGTTATTATCAAAGTACTTCATGCTTCACATCAGAATTTTGTCATGATAATTTGACAATTCATTTCTGAAATAAAATATGAATGATATATTTTTCAACATTATTTGAAGGGGATACATCAAATAATGATTAAAAATGTGATATGAAATAAATATATTAAATCAGATTGTCAGTTAGAATAGATACACTTTCATTATAAATGATATTGTCAAAAGAATCAGTGAGTCAGGTGTCTGCATTGAAGCAGTTACAATGAATTATGTGTGATGAACAAACATCCATCAATAACCAGTGCTTGCCAGGAGCAGAAAGGCGTGAATGGCATGCTTTGAATTAATTAGCTCATCACAGGAGGGGGATTGGCACTATCATTGTTACCCGTCATTTAATGCCCTTTGTCAATAATTGATTTTCCTGTATTGTCTGTTGAAGTGGACTCGAGTGATTTCCTTCCCTTCCAGCGACATACAGCACATCCCCCTGTGCTGTTTGCCCCAGATTTTGGCCTCGTCCTCCCCCACAAACATACCCAGGGGCCCAGTGTTTTCACACAGCCATGGCCGTGATCACCGATCAGCAGTCTTCTGTGACAAAATCGGAAGTGCTCCCCCGAAACCACAGGCAGGCTGCACTCTAAGCGCCGGAGAGGTGTACTATTATTGGAGCGAACGTGAGGCCAGTGGTGTGCATGCCCTGTATTGGTTGAGTGCATTTACAGTTTGTGTGTGGGCATGTGCTGGCGGTGACAGTTATACATGGCTTCCATTTACATAGCACACACAGGAATACACACATCGCACAATCTCCTTGGAGAGCGAGAGATTCTCGCTGGCAGTTATACAGACAGTCAAACGTGACCTTTGTTTCACACATAGGGTCAGAGTACACAAACGTATTAACTGCTAACTGCTCTCGATGTTTGGAATAGATGAATGCTAGTGTTACACAGCGGTGGCAACAGCAACTCTGAGGTATTGTACATATACATGTATGAGTGATTTTCAACACGTTCATTATTTTTCACAAAGCTGATAATAATGTGCTGAGTGCTTAGCTGCAGGCATGATTTTTTTCCCCTTCATCGCATGCTGTGCGAGAGGGATGAGGCATATGTTGAATGTGTTTAGCGCGGCTCGTAGCTCACATGTTTGTGTAATGTTCCCTGCTCTTCATGTTACGAATTCCGCACAGTTCAATATGTCATGTGTATAATGAGAGGAATGCCCGAAACGGCATGTGTGTACTCCTTATTGTGCGCAGATGGCCTCAGCGTGCTGGGGACTAATTACGACTGTCTTTTATACGGAGGCACTGCAAGGCTGCATCATGTATAGAAAGCATTCACTCTCAGCCTGCGCTGTCATTGATTTAGATAGATAAATTATCACTGCTGACCTTGTAGAGTACTTTATTATGTGATTGTTTACTATTGCTGTCCATTGTAGCTTACAAACCGAGTGTTTGCATTGGTTGACCAGCTGCTCTTATGCTTCAGTGTGCATGCCAATACTGTATTCAGCTGCCAGATAATCTTCAATGTACTGCTATATGAATAGGCAAGCAGCAAATTTACAAAGCAATAACCTACTTGTACTTTCGTAACATATTCAAATTGATTCTTATTTATATCAGGATGAAACATGCATTCATTAACATTGCTAGGTTGGACAAACATTGTACCTTGACCAACCTAGCAACACCCACTGCATGCTATTCACATTCTTTTGATTGAAATACAAATATCTTATATCAGGTTTACAAACAAATAGTTTGTCATTGTGTGCGTTTGACAAAAAGGTGTGCATAGAATTTGAATACATTACGAAAGTGGTCAATTCAAATCTGTTGAATATTGCCGACATAGCAACAAAGATCACGGGACAAGTTTGGTGTTAAAAAGGATGTCTTGTAAATTTAGGATTTCTCCTTGGTTCATGAGTTTGCTCAAGGTTTGCGCACAGTTGAAAGACTGTGGGCAAGCTGCTTTTAATGTTGGGAAATTTGAACAGAACTTTGCAAACTTAAAAAAAAATTGAATATTTTCATGAAATAATTTCCTCTGATTTATAACTGCTAACGAATCTGAAATTGACTATTCTTGATGATCGTCACCGCTTATGGGGTACCAGCTTGTAAATCAATTTGTGTTAATATCTTTGAATAAATAAATGTGGTATAGGTATTGCATACATAGGCTACTTGTACAGTACATGGATACAGTGTTTACAGTACAATATACGAGTAGTTGACATGTACACTGACAACAGTACACAGTCATTATGTCAGATTGGTATTGTCAGACTTCATCTCATACAGTTGAATTAGGCCTACTGATAACTTAAGTCGATCTGGAAGGTCTCAGTAATGTATAGGCTTTCATATGATTTGCTTTGATACTTTCTACCTTGCTTACTAGTGATGTGTGAATAGGTGTTATTCAATCAAAGGAGGTCATATTTCACAGGATGTTTGATGTCCTTGCTAGGTTTGAAAGCCTGTTTCATTTGCTCTTGCAAATCCTCTCAAAATATGTAAGATTTTTTCACAACAATACAGGTATGTACTTATCCACATAATTGTTGATTTATAATCATCAACGAAAATAATGCCCCTTGCATTTCTATCAAAATTTGAAAATGCTGAATTTTATTTTTTGTTGAATCACTTCATAATCTTTTGCTTTTATACATGGCAAAGTGAAATTCTCTGCATAACAAGGTAAAATGTATGGTCCAGTTGACCTCGGTAACTTGGTTTCTCGAAGACATGATATCTCCCAAACATGGACAATATTATTTCATTTCTCAGCGTGCAGAGGACGATGTTTGATATGGTACGGCGTGACCTGTAGTGACACACTTTTCTTGCAAGTCAGTCGCATGCTCGTGTTGAGTTTTCTATATCTTCAGTCAGTTGTACACCGTCTGCAGACTGTGAGACTATCAGGCCTACATAGCGTCTGCCAAAGATGGTTCTGATTGTTGGGGATGATATATTTGTCAGCCTAGGTTGTTTTCAGGCTTTCAGAAAAGAAATAACCTGGAAGCATCCATTTTGGACCTCTACATAGCTTCTACCAGAGTAAGGAGATATCCTTAACCAGAGACTTTTTAGAGTAGACACTTTGAATGCTTTCATATCTTGTGGTGAAAAGCTGAGAATATGTGTTGGAATACTGTACCAGTCCCTCACCAAACCAAGGCTTGCCTCTCTAAACATCGCACCCTTTTGTTCTTGTTTAAACACTGCTGAGTCCCTACACCCCTGGCCCCATTGAGAAGGTTGTCCGCTCCTATTGTCCTCCAAGGGTTACATCAATGCATAATGCAGGCTGGGAAAAAAGGTGGAGAAAGGGACTCTGTGACTTGTGACACCGTTCAGACAGCTGTACGTAATACGATAATAAAAGTTCCAGTGTTGTGTCAGTCGGAATTTGTGCGCGAAACTGTATAGTCCCTGAACTGGGAATGCATCTGGGTACTTTTATCTAAAATTTGTGAATAGAAGTAACTTCTCACCAAACAGCTGATCTATGTGGAAAATATCATTGTCAATTTTGTATTAATTTACTACAAGGTGTGTTAACCCTCTCCAAGTTACTAACCTTTAGTAAAAAGTGTTAACAAATCTACATCCAGACTAAATTTTTTTTTTTTTTTTTTTTTGGGGGGGGGGGGGGGGGGGGGGGGGGAATGAATCATTGGATGTGATGTTAAAGATTTTAACATTACCTATCTCATGATATCGCTATCCTGATGTGTATCCGTTCCAAAGTAAAAACACACAGGGGCAAAGGCCACTAGGCCCCCAAACCTGAGAAAAAGCTGCAGCGGCTCCAAAAAGTCATGCAAAATGCATTACAGGGACTACTTTCTAAGAGGAAAAAGTATAAAGAGCCCTCGCAAATGTAGTATTTTCCCCATGAAATAGTGGAAAAGTGGCTTTGGCAGTGTAAATCCTCCCTTTCTGGGCTGGCGAGCTGGCTGGCTGCCTTCCCACCTGGGTCCTTTGTCAACAGGGTTTCTCTGAGAGTATTGTCTGCTATTCAAGGGGACTAATAGGCAGGTCAGGTGTTGACCCTGATCCTTTGTCCCCCTCACATCCCACAGCACTGGAGGGAACCGAACAAAAATATTTGACGGTGTCCGACTATCCCACGTTTCACCCGTCTCGAGATTCTCGCCTGATTAGTCCTCTTTGCCATAATACTGGAGATATATTCTGAAAGTCGGTTTCTTCTGAGGTTGTTAATTGCTTTGGGCAAAATTATACATGCACAAAGTTTTAAAAAGTAATAATGAATGGCTTTTATATAGCGCTTATCAACTCTTCATGAGAATTCCCTAAGTGCCCTACAATTGTAGCATTATTACCCTGGCTTTAGCGTGGCAGCCACCATGCAGCGCTCTTGGTGTTGATGTTGGTGGGGTTGTGTGTTAGTATTTTTACACTCTTCCAGAGGCTTGCACAAATTTACTGGAGGATTGGGGGTGGGGTGTGTGGATGCAGCCCCCAGCGCCCCTCGCACCCCTCCCCTCATTCTTGTGTCCTTGTTATGCATCGTGTTTCATGAATTATCAAAATGTGCAAGCAACAGTGATTTTGATTGACGCGTTCCGATCAACTCCAACTTCCAAAGAACATCCCCCCCCCCTAATTTTTCTGCAACATGCCCAGATATGGTTATCCTGCTGGATCACAAATATTGAGCTAATTTGGATATCAGGGTTAGTGTGGAAGCTCTCATAGTAGTGGTACCAATCTATAACAATGATCATCTGGTAGGAGGTGGCATCCAGTTCCACCTAAATCGCAGGGAAATTTGTTTTCTTGAAATGAGAGAGTCTGGAGGGGTTATGGCATAGCAGAGTCTCCACTTAAAAATTCAGTCACATCGGTATGTTATTGGTTGTATAGGAGGAGCTTGTTACATTTGTGGGAAAATTTCATGTTCTGTTTGAATAAATTGTGTTCAAAATTCTTAATGAACACATTATGACATCAGAATTAGGTAGTTGCAGGATTACAAAAATGCTTAGATTTTTATGGAATTCACCAGCATAAATTTCTTGAAAATTTTCAAGATTTTCTAGAGAGATTGCATGTTTTTTTTTTCCAGAATATAGTTGAAAGTTAAGTCTACCTGTAGGGAGGATGGGATTTGAAAAGTCCCTCAAATTTCTGCTTTCTTCACATTCTAGCTCTTTCATGAAAAACCTTCATCAAATGATGTGCTGGAGTGCAGGGCTATGCTATTTTACTTTTATCAAGTGTATATTTGCACCTAAATTTTAATGTCTAGGCCACAGAACAACATTGTTCACCCATGTGCAATTGTACACAAGCAAGTACAATTATGAGAAACTCCTCCATTCATTACAACACACTGAAAACCATTTTGAACAGGGAAGTTTTTAATCCCAGTCAGATCAGCTGTTCCCTCTCATTGTCATCCTTGCCCTCTGTGGTACCCTTTGTCTAGTCTGCAAGCACAGACCCTAGGCTTTCGATGTGTGCATGCGCAGAGCGTGATACAGGGTAGGTATTGTGTGACTACATCACACCAAGGAATTCACACACAGCATTGTTCTGTTAAAGCCTAGACTGGGATTTATAAGCAATGCGGTGTGTCATGTAGTGAAAGATTGCATACAACATATCATGCTCACACCGAAAGCGTAGGGTTTGTACTGGCAGACTACCCTTTGTCTGCTGTGCCTACCACCAGGCCTTGTCAATGGACTGCAATACAGAAATATCATGGTAGAGTTAACATACACTGTGCATGTAGGACCAATGACTATCATTCATACCAGGTTTACATTTGTATACTGTGAACTCTGGACGTTTTTTTTCTTCTCGCTGTATGAGTCTATAGATCGGGACAATAAAAATAGGCGGGTTTACTAGTAATAGATTGCAAATTGTATGCATGCTTTGTACAAAAAGGTTGTTTTTGACAACTCGGAAGCTTGCCTGAGGCTTGCTGGACATAGCAACAAGTAATGTGTGCAAACTGGATTCCAAGTATTGTATGTCAATTATTACCAGTTAAATGAATTCCAGGTACTAATATTCGTTGGCAAGAAATGTGCATAAATTTAAATCTAAATAGTAAACCAGCCTGTTAACCAGAAAACAGTTTGAGCCTACATGTACATGTACATGAACGGAATAACATAAGGCATTTTGTCAAATACTTCCTGTAAAATGACCCCGTTCAACCTTTATGACAACCTATGTGTGTGATTGCCTATTCACATACTAGTCGGTTATATTGCAATACCCATTTAATACTTCCTTATTTATGATACATAAGCAGTGGATTGGTACAGCTATGTAGAATGGGGCTAGATGACTAGCATACAAATTCAGCAACCTGTATTGAACGAGAAAATGAAAGCGCAGTAAACATTTCGTATATGATCCTCTCCATTTCTCAGAAAAATTGCAAATTACAACTCCTTGCATTGATCTGATGCAATTTCTTCTTAGCTGCACAATTTCTGGGAAAGTTGCCAAATTAGGGATCATCGTCTTTGTCTGAGTGTAAATGAAAGTGAGTCAGTAAAGAATGCAACATTTGCAGAGGATATGACGAAACTTAGCAGTCATTGACTCTTTTTCTGTTATCAATAACAGATGAAAATTCCAAGATAAAGGAAGTAATTCACACTAACTGACTAAGATACTTCAGTTTAGCTTTTAGACTGATGAGGATGCACTTTTGAATTGGATTCCTTACATCAATGCAAATTTGTGTTTAGGATTTTGAATTACCGTTCATGTCAAGTACATGTGGCTATTGGGGCAATTTGGATGTCAAGCTCTTTTCACAGTTTTGATTATTTTTATTCGTTATTAGGAATTTACTTTCCAGCATAGTGAGTAATTGTACATGAAGGATACGCTTTTGGAAATGTCAAGATGTATTTGGTACATGTAATGTACACTTGCATGCCTGTACACAAGATCCAGACCAAAGTTAGCTTGGTTATCAAAACATTTTGCCCATTTATCAATCAGATCTGAAGAATAGTGTAGCTCATATGGTGGTGTAGTACTGATAAATATCTACATGTATTATCCCTGAATTTTCAAAAGGGAAATCTATTTTGATGTGCACTGAAGAGTATGCATTTTAGCTTATAATTTAACATGAAGTTGTAATTTTAATTCAATGAGTATGGACATATAGGATGTTTTGGTTTGCAAGACAAAATTAATTTTGAACAAAGAAGTATTAGACATGCATTTTAGTGTTCCTGTTCTCTGTTTTCACAACTGTGTAACAAGTTATGTGGATGTAGGAGCAAAGATAGAGCTCATCAGTATATGGTTTTGTAATTAATTTTTTTTTCTCAAAGTATTTTACAGTTCATTTCTCCTTTTCTTTGTTGCAGACGTTGGATGGCAAGCTCTCTTTAAAGGATTATATAAAGTGGAATATTATCATGGAAGGCTCTGGGTAACAACGCAATACAATGTGGTGTCATAATGATGAAAGACAGTGATTCTTGCCTGGCGAACCCCAACTACACTCAGTGGATCCTTGAAGCCATTCGCAAGATCAGGAAACAAAAGCAGAGGCCCAATGAGGAGCGCATATGCCACGCGGTCAACCATGGCCGCCGCCTGGACCAAACGGAAATCAAGGAGCAGCTCGAACTCTGCGTTAGAGACGGCAATGTTTTGAAGGTGATGAACAAAGGGGTCGCATCTTACCGCGACCCCGAGTTCTCCCCCGGTACTCGCGGAGGCCGTCGTGCCAACCGGGGTACCAGCACCGCGAAAATCCTTGGGAACCTTACGCTTAGTACGGACTTCCTACGTCTTCTTTTAAGCACGATCAAGCAGTTGGCGGAAGGCGGTTCCACGTTGAAGAGCGTGGAAAAGTGCATTCGCCAAACTCACAATGTTGATGCAAGGATGGAAAATGATTTGAGCAGCAAGCTAAGGCTTGCTGCGAAAAAGGGAATTGCACAAGCGAAACTGACTAAAGATGGTAAATTATTCAAATTGCCAGATCAAAATGATAGACTAAATAAACTTCAGGGAGACAAAACAAAAAACAATGTTCAGGTGAGTGTATAATTCTCCTTTTACTTGTATTTCATTTGTAATACACAATGATATCCTTGCAAGATTATTGACCGCAATTTTATAATTCCAAGTGCAAGAATTTCTGTTACCTGTTGCAGGTTGATAGGTTCTTGTATTCTCAAACTTGCAAATCAAGAGAAAGCAAATGTCAAGTATAAATACCATCAGATTTATCAAAAGCTCCAAGACTTATCCTGTCTCTGACTCTACAAGAAAATTCAACATCTTTGACCTTCCGTAATGTGTGGGATTACATAGACTGCTTGCATGATTCTGCTTCATGTACATGACATTTAAATGCATGTATGGGACTTCTATGTATGTGATCAGAGTTCAGGTAGGTTTTGCATTTATCAACGAAAGTCATTGAATGAATATTTTCTTTGCAGGGTGCTGTAAGAATTGTTTTTGCTACCTGTCCTTTTTGAATGGGTTTTTCAAATTCTTGCCCAAACACAAATTTCTCTTGCCTAAACTTGAAAGCAAAAACATGATATCACACCACATGACTGGACAGTTAAAATTAGAAATTGAAAGTAAAGAATGTATGGCTCTTGAATTTAACATGTAGGGGAACATAAAAAAACCATCATTTGCCCAATTGAGCATGTGACAATTTCATTTGCATGCCTAATTATGGCTCAATTTTGATGGTCTGCGTATTCGGATATTAAGTGGATTTGTAGCGCCCTCTCTTTGATGTAAAGTTTTCATGCCATAAACTTAATTCTTTATTCGTTTTTCAGCCATACTGTATTTTAGGCCCAAGAGATTTCATAGGGTCATCTGGGGTATATTTAAACATAAATGTGACTGTGTAGGCTCAGTTGTAGGCCTGCAATGCGAAATTTTGATGTTCAATTTATCTTTATTTTTCACCATCATACAACAGCATTCTGAAAAAAACCCAAGAACAATGCATCTTGCTCCCTCGACATATTTTACACGTTCAATACATCTATTGTTACTTTTCAGCACTGCACAATAGCATTCTGAAAAATAAAAACAAAGCATCTTGCTCCCTTGACGTGCTGTACATTGTACACGTACTTGTGCGTCATTTGTGCAGAAAGGAGCCAATCTTAAAAATTTATCACAAGTGCTCACCTGGTTTTGCTTAAAACCATATTTTTGTCTGATGGAAT
Organism: Temnopleurus reevesii; assembly: GCA_036244855.1. Classification (NCBI taxonomy): domain Eukaryota; kingdom Metazoa; phylum Echinodermata; class Echinoidea; order Temnopleuroida; family Temnopleuridae; genus Temnopleurus; species Temnopleurus reevesii. The sequence goes on along the minus strand of BQKZ01004664.1, from coordinate 19,726 downwards.
TTGCAACTGGTGTACAACTAACTTGTTGTGGATGTACACATTACCACAAAGGGACTTGTACATCTTTTGAAAATGACTTGCATCTTTTGTTTATCAGTGTATGTTTCATGGAGATTGATACTGATGATGACCCAGTGGAACAATAGAGGTCCCTCGTCCTCATTCCAACACATTTTCATGATTCCATTGACTGAAACCTAAACTGAATATTCTTCCCTACACCTGTTCATAATGCTCGCAGGGGACAGGAGACTTGTGCAAAACCAAAGAGAAATCGTCTCATGAGTGACATGAAAGTCACACAAAAATAATTGGCATTGCGAACATAATCGTTTTCTGACTCATGAAAATATCATCAAATTTTTTAAAGTGCA
>BQKZ01004664.1:0-18990 GCA_036244855.1 Temnopleurus reevesii | reverse complement strand
GGGTTATATGACATACACTGTAATTTGACTTACATGTATTTGCAAGGGAATTGCTTAAAGTATGTTATTTGATTAACCTTTTAGCATCATACTTTTGTGTGAGCAGTGCTTTATCTGAAATTTTCTGCTAAAATACACAGTTGTTCAACATTGTAACGTTGTTGGAAAATTTGCTATTTCTTTTAAACATGCATCAAGCAATATGTCAAGTTATTAGATACAAAAATAATAATTTCATCATTGTAATGTACTTTGACTCGGTCCCTGGTGACTAGTGGTCACTGGACCTTAGTCATTTCATGCACACATGTTTACACACTAAACGAAGCACACTTGTGGCTCAAGTCAGCAAGATCAAAGTTGCTTTGATACCCTGCATCTTGTTTATACTTGCGTCAGCGTAGATCACTCACTTGAGCAGTCTAGCGGTTGCTCAAGCATGTTTCCATCCTTGGCTAGATTTCATGCCAGGATGAGTAAGAAAAGGCCACAGGATGTTATTGTTGTGTGTTCTGCTGCCTGACAAAAAGTACAAATATGATACTGTGCATTTGTCCGAAAGTGCTGCGAGAATGTATTCTACATGTATAAAATTGTACTTCAAGCGATGAAGTAATTTTTGTTTGGTCACAAATGGGGTTCAGAGTACATAATGCATGAGCCAAAATTTTAAGTGCCTGAGATGTTCACATTTGTTATTGAATGGTGAGCAATGATTTGAAAGATATAGGCAATATTATGGGGTATGAGGGGGTAGATTTACAATATGGGCAAATTATCTTTTAGATCTTAAAGTCACAAAGCTCCTTGCTTCTGTTTGATAATTAGAGACACAAAAATAGCAGAAAAGATCCATCAGTTTGTGAAAAAGGAGATACTCTCAAATGTTCAAGAGTATCGTGACATTTAGGGAGATAAAGGAAGAATTTAGTAGGCAGTTGGAAGTATGAAGATCTCAAGTGATAAATATTTAATCTGTTTTGAGATCAAGTGAGTAGTATCTTAAAAGTAAATACTAATAGTCGATGAGAAACGGCCCCTCTTATCACCTGCAGGCAGTGAGGTAGAATGATGTGCCGGTTAAAACGTCATGTTACACCGTGCAAGATGAAATCATCATCTCACTCCCGACTTGTCGCGGAATATGGGGAAAAAAATCTCTGCGAAAGAAGAGACTGATGGGAATTTTTATCCACTTTAGCCCCGAGGCCGTTCCTTCCTCCTGACTTTAACGCCAGAAAGCACAAATTTGTTTTTCTGCGCAGATAAACGATGATGCCACTTTAGAGAGGAGCTACATGTATCGTCTTATACTTGTGGGCGATAATGCATTTAGAGAAGCCTTGGCTATTGGGCATATCATTATGAGATTATGGGCGTATCAATCTGAGGGTAGTGAAGTAGCGTGTAATAAATCAATATTCCTAAGTGATGTTTAACATTCTCGAATCTGTCATCTCCCTGTTAGACTTTGATTTATTTGAAATTTTGCAGCTGGAAGTACAGTATTCTAAATTGAAATGTCATGGGATTTCTTTAAAGACGATTTTATTGTAGCTCTCTGTACATGTGAATAATCTAATAGGATTAATATCTCTGAATGGATTAATATCATGCAGCTCTATATAGGCTGAAAGGCGTTATATTTAAAGGCCGTTAAAATGATATTTATAATTATTTAGGTGAACTTTCTTTCTCGAACATCTTCATTTACAATGCCTGCTCTTACTTTTCTTTTCCAAAATCAAAATTCTTTTGTTGAATCAACCCTGCTATCCAATTGCATGCTCAACAATTATTTTTTTTATCATGATTATAAAGTTGACTTGAACTTGGTCAGAAGCAAAATGTGTTTATTCAATTACCCAGCTTTCATTTGGCAAGGCCCCTTCCCCCCCCCCCCCAAGTCAGATCACATAATTAGTAAGTCCTTTTGATATTCCAATAAGATCGAATGCACACTTCCTGCAGGGAGGGGGCAGAGAGATGCGTAATTTGTTTTCCGTGCCACCTTGATACGATGTCTGCGGGACTCACGAAATAGTAGCCAACTTCCTGTCTTGTTGCGGATGCCATACAATTATGTCCTACTGACTGCATGGAGAGGGGTCGAAAATAAACATGGCTCAGTGCTGTGGTTAACGCATTGCGTTGGGATGGGATGGTGTGGATTAGCCGCGCCATCTCGTTTACTGCGTTCATGATACCAGACATTTGGCATGCTCAATTGGGCATTATTGGCATCTCCCATCTCTGTGGGGACCCCGAGCCAGTGCGTGGGACGAGTGCTTAGCCATTTTATCCCTCGCGGTGCTGCTGCTGCTGCGGCTACGGCTCAGTCATTGCTGGCAATCAATGCATGTGTGTGACTGAGAATGTGTGCGAGTGTGTGTGTGTGTGTGAGAGAGAGATTGAGGGGGATTGATGGCATGTGTTGAAGTGAAAACCTCTCGTGTGTGTATTTTTCTTTGGTGGAGGATGGCAAAATGCTAATGACCCTCCTGAATGGCTGCGATACTCTCTCCGATTGCCTTCTTCCTCTGATAGTCAATTCGGCATATGCCATGCATCCATTACCCTAGAAAGCTTCCATCCTACATTCTCTCCATGTCAAATCACCCTCGAGCTCTATCTTTTCTCCATTCACGACAATCATATGACCTCGTAAAATGTAACCAATCTTTGAGCGATAACGTCAGCTTAGCATCTTAAAAAATGATGGTGGAGGCACTTGGGCTAGCCCATCATGGTAAAAGACGCAGGCATTAAGTGATGTATTGATAAACACAGGAGTCAGAGGTGAAACCACTCACACCATTATCGATATGAATATCTGGCAGTGATATGGAGCTCTAATCTGTAATGATTTATCTTCCCATTTTTTTTATTGACTACGATGAGGTTTACCACAGTCAGACATGGCTTTAACCCATGAATTGTATTCATATTTTGTACAGCATGTTGTACAATGTAGGCCTAAAATATCAGTATTCTTTTTAAAGAACACTATTTGTGGTGAATTTTGAAAGAGGTGGTTTTACTGAGTGAGATGATGACTGAGGTTATATAAAATCAGTAGTACTATTTTAATGCCATCATTTAAGAAAAGTTATTATTTTGATGAATAGAGGTGAAATTGATTGAAAAAAGTTTGCTGGGACTGCAATGTTGATTCATTTTAGATTGTTTATTTCACAACTTGAAATTTGCTACGGAAATAGGGTTTGCCTTTTGCATTTTTCTTCAAAAGGTTATGAATAGTCAATACACATCAGAAGTGAATTAAAATCTGTATTCGGGAGTGAGTCATTATTTCTGCTTGTTATGCATAATATTTGATTATCGAATTGAGATACAGGGTACATACATGGCAACTCTACGTAGTATATATGGATAGTACATTTGACCCATATAATCACAGTTTTTACTGACTCATCCTTCCATAGATCCTCCAATGATGTCAGTCAGCATTCCTTGTTGTGATTCATGCTAACTTTTCACATAATGAGAACGCCTATCTATTCCAGATATCCTTGGCATGTCCATGCATCTTTCATTGATTTCACTGTATGCAATTTGCGCCTTGCATATTACAAATTTTTGATAGTCTTTTGTATTAAAAAAAATATTTTGATACAGTGTAGGCCCTACATGTCTTGTGAAATTTGAATGAGACTCACAAAAACAGGAGAAAAGTCAAGATTTTAATCTAAAACAAAAGAGGTTAATAGCTAATTCTCATGTCAATCTATGAATTTGCCGTGATTTCTAATGAAGATTTATAACAAAAAGTTCATGCTGGGCCATGTTAGTTAGCAAGTCAGTGGAGGACAACAAATATCTTGTTAGTGTAGATATTGGCTATTCTCAATTGTCCCAATAGATGGTTCCCAGTGTATACTTCCAGTATTTGACGAAAAATTTCACCGATAGTACAATGTATTTGAAACCAATCCAAACCAAGTGAGACAAACAGGCCTGGAATGCGCTCAAAGCAAGATGGAAACCTATATATTTACACTAATGGTGGAATGACATCCCATTATGTGTTGGTATCAGTTACCACGGTGACCCCTCTATCAGCAGGGGGTAGCATTCTCATGCACTCTGAGGTCACAAGTCTAACCTGACACAGGGGGCACATTTCCCTCGGCTTGTTTTTTTTCTCACTGGGGGCATCTGCACTATTCCGAGTTTGAGTATTAGTTCACTACTTCTGAGACGACAGAATTATATGTGGTCTACCTCTGAAAGTTTTGACAGATAAATGATGCATTATATACTGGGGATCATCGTCATCTACTTGTAATATAGCGCTAAGTACCTCTGTTAGAAGTCTCTAAGCGCTCTACAATTAATGCAGTATTATTATCCTAGCTTTTTATAGCATTTTAGCAGCTTACATGTACATGTATGAGTCATTTATGCATTTACAGTATATTCGTACCAGGCACTTACTCAACTCACTTGGGTTAAGTGCAGCAGAATGTAGATTAATTTCTTGCTGAATTAAGTCATCATCATAATCAGTGAATATTTAGTGCTGATATTACAAATTTTGGTTCCCTGTTTTCAATATAAAGCTGAGAGCAATTGAATTACAAATGGATCACCAGGCCACATCCATTGCTGTTGGTATGTAAAGTGATTGCAGTAACCAAAAATTCTGGTGCTTATAAACTTTATATAAAAACCGTGGACAGATGATCGTGCTACAATCTTGATGTTTGCCGATTGAAGGATAGTGCAGAACCAATTAAATTACAATGGGATCACCAGGCCACATCCATTGCTGTTGTTATTTATAGTGCTTGCAGTTACCAAAAATATTGGTTCTTAAAAACTTGACATAAAATCTGTCGACAGATGATCGTGCTACAATCTTGAGATTTGTCGGATGACAATCTTGAGATTTGCCAAATGAAGGATAGTGCGGAACCACCCACAGGGCACATTTTCTTGACTCTCTGCCTTCTCAATCAGTAGTTGTTGTTAACCTGCAACATGACATGCGTGAGATGGATTTGCAAGCAGTCATGTCACTGCCCTGTTTGATTCTCATTTTCTAGGTCAATCTCTTAACCCACCACACTCTCTTTTTTCCTTAATTTTTCTCAAGAAATACAGAGTTGCCAAAAGTTTGGGAATATGCAATGAGGCAAAATTGAAATGTGAATAATGAAACAGCTGGTAAAAAGTATTGTTTTCATGCTTTCTCTCATTTTTTTCTTCGGTTGTTTCATTATTCACATTTCAATTTTGCTTCATTGCATGTTCCCAAACAGTTGGCAACTCTATTTTTGAGTAAATTGAGGAAAATAACAAAGTTGGGTGGGAGAAGAGATTGACCTAGAATTCAGTAGAAAATGGTTATAAAATGGGTAGGTCTATATTACCCATTTTCTGGAAACCTTTAATTCATACAAAAAGACATCTCATGCATATTCCAGAATATTTGGCATCTCTATACATTTTACATGTAGCTATTAAAACATGTACATATCTGCAAAATAAAGCATCATTTTTTTTTCTGTTTTCTTTTTAAATCTCCCATTCCCCTACTCAAGAAGCTGTGTGCAGAACTACATTGCACTTACTATTTTTCTTAGCTCAGAACATACAGGTACATGATATAGGAAATAATGTAATGTTCATTTAGTGATTAATTTCAAAGAATTCATACTAAAATACAAGACAAAGCTCATTTGTACCTTGTAACCTATAGAATAGTTAACTAAGGAAAAAGCAATGACATTGTTCATGTATAAAAGGTAATTAAAACGGTAGTTTTCGTCTTCATAAACAGTGTAAATGGGATGTTAAAAATTGTACTGGATGCTGAGGTACCTGTGATTTTGAATATAAAAGTACAAGAAGGCTTTATTTATTTTCAAGTAGAAGCACTGGGCAAAAGTAATCTCAGTCATTCACCCTGTGTCCAGTGACTCAGCCGATTACATTGATAGCCACAGGCTAGGGCATCGTGCATGCTGACAAATGATGAGCACTTGACTGGATGATCGCATTGCTAATCAGACTTGATGGATAGTGTGTGTTACCTTCCCGAAATATTTGATCGCCGTTCGATGAGAGTTGGGTCCCGGCGATGTTTCACCACGTTAAGAAAGACTCTAAGAACGACTTACACGTGACTAGTATCATTTTTGTGTTGATCTGAACAAGAATGTTACGCGTATTACAATCTTTATCAAATGTACTCCAGTCTTTCTTCAAGTCGTGCATAACTTTAAGAATGATTTGATGAAACACGGCCCAGATCGGATGTAAGTATTTTTAGTGAGCCCTTGTCCTACATACATCCTTGGTATTCTGTTATGCTCCTCAGAGCTTGATATTGCATACTCTAGAAGGTGCCAGTTTGAAAATGTTACCTGTCCCATATCCCAGTTGTATAATCAGAATACAGTGTGATGAATCATTGAAAATAGGCACATGTCTTGCACAATTGCTAATACATATATAGAGTACTTTCAGGTTTGGCAGTGTGTGTCTAAATATTCACCTCTGAATTTCAATCTTGTAGGTTATGAAATTATTTGTGCTTTCTGTACTTTCGAGTAAGAGTAAAATATTTTTATTCAGAGTACTGTTAAATACACATGTATTAGGCCAATGATTTCATATAGCCTACATCATTGATTCCAGTTGTGATGACAAAATATATAAATGCAATGATGCAAAAAAAAAAAAAAGAAATAAAGAGAGAGATCATTTCAATTTGATTTGGGAGAAAGAATGATGGAATGGAGATAGAAATATGAAATATTATTTCAATTTCTTGTTTGTGCAAAATCTATCTCTGAATTCATGGTTTTGACCTGCAATATATCCTGTGTTGCAATGCTTGTGTTTGGCTTGTATGCTATAGGTAAATTCCTATGCATAAATGGAATTCATAGGTTCCCCATCCATCACTGAGCACCCATCATCACTCATCATCAAGAGCTAATTATTATAATTCTTGAATAAATCATGGCTGAATTGTTTGACATGGCTGTCCTGTGTGCATGCTCTTGATTTAATATGGACACACTTGATGCGGGAGATAAACCGAGTTAATGACCCGGCTAGTGTTACCAGCTGAGATGGGGCGATAAAATTACGCTGCCTTTGATTCATTTATACACATGGTGTACATGAATGAAAGTATAGTGAAGAGGAGGATGTGTATAGAAGTGATGCAAGAGAAATAGAAGAGGAATTGGGGAGATGGCAGGAGAGAAGCGAGGGGAGGAGAAGAGAGGACTGAAGGGAGACAGAATAATTTTCTTCTACAAGTACCTTTTTTTTTCTATATTTTTTAAGAAAGTGAAAATGAAAATGAATGAATTGAATTTAATTGACCTAGCATCACATCACACTTTGCTATGCACTTTAGCCTGATTGCTACCCAAAAATGTTATGCAACTTTTTCACATTTAACTGTACAGTAAAGAGTTGAAAAATAATTTCAACATTTTGGATTATGAGAACAGACCTACTTGTGCTTCGAAAGGTGTACCAGAAGTATGAATGATGCGCCTTTGATATACATGTGCAACTGTAGGAGCCAAGTAGAAAAATAATCCCATTGCCTTCATGCAATAAAGCCTGAATGGGCCATATATGTCAAGTGTAGCGAGAGAAAATATGCCATAAAGCAGAGGCAATGCCCTTGGGCTTTAGTCTAGAAGACAGACCCCAAAGATGATGAGAGAAAGATATCATAGAAATCTATTACCTTAATTTTTTTTAGTCTGAAGATTTTTTTTTTTAAATTTACAACTATCCACCCAAAAGTTACATTTATCTAGGAAGGCCTGCATCTTGTTCTTTGTTTTGTTAGATCAGGTAAAAAATAGAACATTCACGGAGAAAACTCCGGTCAAAACCTTCTAGTGAAATTATGGTACTATACACATACAAATGTAGAGCCTACATGTAGGTAGAGTGAGGACTTGTTTTTCCCCCCCAACTTAAAAATTTCCAGCTCAAGTCCAACTATTTGGTTTTGGATCATTTTTAATGAAACCAGAGGATTGACAGATTGTTTTTTTATTCCAAATATAACAAAAACATTTTCTTGGAAATTTGTTCTTCTTAAATTCCGCTCATTGAGCTGCTGTTAATCATATTTTGATTATTAGTTACTGAATAGTTGTTCTCATTTTATGACTTCCTCCTCCCACTGCGTGACGTTCCCTTTTTCACCCACTTCCACTTTCCTGCGAATTGATAATTGCGTCAATTTCCAAAACAGCCCCATGAGATACACTAAATGAAGAACGAGTCGTATGATCACATCACATCTATCTACAGTGTACATTATTATCATCCTTCATCTTTACGTGTATTGCCAATATTTTCTGTGTCATGTGAAAGTGACTTTCTGTGTACTGCAGAGTTGCCGACCATTCCAGAATATGTGCTTGTACAGTATTTTACAGTGTTTGATATTGTCATATTTGTTGCATTATTCTCATTTTCATTTTGACATCATGCATATTCTGGAATGATTGGCATTTCTATTTCTGTTCATGATCAGTCTATTAAATGGAATAGTAAAATCCTGAGATACAATGTATCTCACAAACTGACTTTCATTTCACAACAAATGACAAATTTTCTTGTCCTTAAAGGAGCACAGTTCTAAGCATTATGCAACCCCCCCCCCCCCCCAAAAAAAAGAGAAAATGTGCACTAATGCCTATTTTTTCCAATTCTCTTTTGCTTCTCCACCCATTCAGAAGAGGAATTATTTTTTTCAACAAATTTACGCGCTATTCCTTTCCTGAATTGGCAATACGGAAATACTCTCGGCCCCATGATCTGCGTTTCCATTGTGTAATGCTGATCAAAAAGACCACTAGCAAAGCAATAGAACATTAATATTTTCAAGAGAATTGTACAGTACCTTTAATCTTCGTAACAGACTATGGAAAGCCCATAATTTGAGGTCACTTGTAGTGTACATGCCCTTTGAATGAAGTTCGGATTGCATAGCCAGAGGGATTTATAAGGAAGTATTTGTATGTTAATTACACCAGATTATATTACTAACTAGCTCACAATTTAACCACAAACAATCCAAATTCCACAATGTCAATGAGATTGGCAGGCCAATAAGGAAGTCTTCCATTGTATCCTGTCTCACCATTTTTTTTTTCTTAAAATGAACATGTACATGTCAGTCTCTATGGAGCCTATATACACACATCATACGGCACCTCTATATTGTACAATGTAGATCAAAATGTTGAAAAGTAAGGCATAATTATTGATTTGATTGTAATATTGATTCATGTTACAATACGGCTATAATGTTTTTCTTTTTGCTTGTCAGAAAAATAATTATGCAGGTATACATAATTATGTACGTGTATGTTCAGGCTTTGGTACATTTATTGCGAATGGATTCCTTCTTTCTTTCTTAGTTTCTTTCTTTTTCTTTGTTTGAAAAAAAAGAAAGAATATGATGTACATGCAACTTCATCAATGATTATAACAGTACTATTTCAATGTGTATTTTGCTAGGTACTGTATAGTGGGAATTTTTTGCGGGGATTTAATTTTCGCGCTCTCCGCAATGAAATTCCTGAACGCAAATTTCAGACCCACGAAAATAATTCTTTTTTTGGTAAAATTAGCATGTGCACTACTTCTTACATTAGAGTTGAAAATGATTGAATGAATTAATTTTGCAGTCTATACAATGAAGGTCAAGACTGTACACTGTAGGCCTATACAGAAAGGCCGAAAAAGGACATTGAAATACACACAAGTGAAGAGAGATCGTCAATTGTTATAGCAACAAAGACAACCTAATTCATGAAGAACCTGTAATATGAGGTAATATTCTGTATCCAATACCATTAAATTTTAAAGATATGGCACATAAATAAAGCTATCAAGTTTTACATTGTAGCTTTTGATTAGAAACGGAAGATGGAATCCCATTACTGCCAGCATGAAGCCACAATGCATTTGATCATGCAGATCTCTCATTGTGTTCTGTTATTGTACATGTGTGTACATGATAGTGTACAGTGTGCATATGGCTGTGCTAAATAGTTGAACTTGATTGCTGGCCAATGCTTTGCCTACTTGTGTAGTCTACAAAAACAAACTTTTTTTTTCTAAAACAAATCGAGTAGTTCTTGAAGGTACTTTACAATGTATCATAATTTGAGTCTGATATTGTAGGCTTTACAGCACATGTAAGTAAATAAATAGATAATACTTGGTTTATTATGAACTTTACGGTGTTCAGGGCACAACAAATAAATGAATGAATGAAAGAATTGATTGAATGAAGCACGAGATATTGGTGACCTAATTACCAAGTGTAGATTTTGTTCACTGAGTTCGCAGGCCAAGATGTAAAGATGTGTATAATAAATGCGGACTGCTAGAGCTTTTAGACCTGAATAAAGGAAAGAATTGACAATACTTGGCAGCAGTGCTCTGATGCGGCAATGCTCAAAGTAATTGTTTGAATGTCCTCCACCGACCGACCCTCTGAAATGGCACAACCCGACTATTTTTTTAAAGTTTTTAAACATTTTTTCTTTTCACCAAAATTGGAAAATCACTGTAAAATTATGGGTAAGCTTGTGAAATTAAACCTGATTGTCAGATGTTTCTGAGTCGTATTATCCGCATGAATTATGAGAATTGTGCTTGAAAAATGATAGTTCATTTTTTCCCACAACCAATGCTTTTTTTCCCCAAATGGCATTGGAGGGCATTCAACATTGTTAATTTTTTATTCATTTCTTTATTTTTTGCTGGGGGACTAATGGACACTCCAACCTTATTATACCAAATGAGACTGCAGAGCAAGACTAGGGAGTCTGGCCCAGTGAGAATGCCCACCACCCACAGAACACAAAGAGGTGACCTCAAAATAGGGTCACTTCCAAAAAGGCTTTGTTTGACCTTCACTCAATGAATGGTAGCACAGGGAGTTGTTCTTTCCACACATTGAATGGGATTTTCCTACATTGCCTTTGTCATGTGGCGAGGAGAATGAATTGGTAGGGAACGTGAGAACGAGTTTGTTTCCATTCAAAGTTTATGTCTGGAAAGTGTGTTGGTTTATTCCATGAAATATTATTGAAGCCCCATGTGTTGGTTGTGTCAAATCTTTGTGGAATAATGAAATTTTCAAGTGTTTTCTTATTCAATACTTCATTCTACAGTACTTGTGCAATGCGATAATGATGATAATGATAATAGTAATAGTACTAATAATATTGCTACTGATGATAAACTGTACAGTTGTATTGTATGTTGAAGTGTATGGATTTAAAAAAAGTAAGAATCCCCTGACTTCTTTTATTTTTTCAGAGCTTGACCTTTTCCCCCTTGTACATGGACATGTACTATTCATGCCTTGAGTTTGTGGCAGAAATATAGTTTCCAGACTTTATAAAGCAAAAAAAAAAAAACTAAAAAAAAAAAAACCAAACAAAACAAATAAAATAAACAAACAAACAAAGAAAGCAAACAAAAAACTAAGTATATCCATGGCACATGATGAAAGTCTCTTTGAAGCGGACAGAGAAAGACATACTGTTCTAACTCATAACAGCAGAGATATTGTAAATTTGTAGAAAAGTATGCTTATGACTGTAGCCTGTAGGCATGTGCATCTTGCATTCTGTTTATACAGTGTAGTATTAAAAATGAAAGATGATTGATAGCTTTATATGTAGGCCTACATAGGCTACTCAACAGAAATGAAGGATCATTCTTAAATTTGTATGTATATGAACTTATGATGAAGTCTTTTATCATCTGAAAATCATGAAATGCAACTGCCTTGAGTGTCATCAAACACACTGTAATCCATTGCATGCATGAGTGATTTCAGTTATTATGCAAAGTATCTCACTGAAGTATAGCCTACAATACATATTGAATAGTGCGGCCATTCTGAAGTGGTACAAATCGAAAGGGACCCCTAAATCATTTTAACCCTTTCAGGACGATTGAACACGTTTTGTGTTTTGGTCCAATAACTTTTGACGTAGTGCTTCAAAAATATACCAGATATATGAACAGAAAGAGAACACAATTTTACACCAGATCTGACCATTGTTATTATATCACCATTTGCCGCTAGATGCAGAGAATTTTTAAAATGAAAATATTCACTAAAATGGCCATAAATCCTTAAATTGGCAATGCAGAAATCATTTGAAAATCACCATTTTCCACGCGAATTGACAACTTTTCACTTTTTAACTCGCTTTTTGACAGAGAAGATTCCATATTGTAACATAATTTTTAATTGAAACCTAAAAAGAGAATTTAAGATTTTAGTGTTGCCAATTTAGGAAAGGAATAGTGATTGAATTTGTTGTACCTGTCCTGAATAGGTTAAATGATATGTACAATACATAGTCCCATTCTTTGCTTTGTTAGTGATGTGATATAGTGTCTGCCTGCCTAGCCTCTATTGATGTTGACACAGGAAATCCCTCTAGTAATGGGTGTCCTCATGGCACAAGAATGAGGTCAAACTATACAGCATCATAAATCATCATGGTGTCCTTTCCAACAATTAAATTTTACTACCATCACACTCTAATGCACTGTATACACATTTACTTTTTAATGCACAGATCCTGGACACTATTCAATAAAAGCTTCAAATTATGTACACTTATTGTTTATTGCAGGTATTGTTTGCAGGTCAGGTTTATAGCTTAATACTAGTGGATCTGTGTTGCACAATGAATAGTGAGGTTACTTTCTTTTGTGTGCATTGAGTACATTGTGAATGCCTCAATAAGGTTGTTTACTTTGTCCAAAATCCTTTGTCCAGTCTGCTCACAGCGATGACAACCATTGATTGTTGATTGTTTACAGCACTGCACATTACTGGTGAATCCGGACAAGCTTGATACCTGAACAAAGTAAAATGACTTGCCTTGGTTTCATTTCACAATTTAGGTATTTCTTTAAATCATTGATCAGTACATCTACAGTGTAGCACTGAATATTTAATCAGTACTGTTAACACTAAAATGCAATGCCCATTGAGAAAATGAAGTTGAAAATGTTGCAGACATTGTCGATCATAATTTGATGTTTTCCCCTGAAAGTCCACATTAATTATTATTTTTTCTTATATATTTGTTTTGGTACTCTTGTTGATTTAAACATACTTTTTAAACTAGTATAAATAATTCTCAGTTCCGCACTGCATTTTAGTCCACATTCCAAGTTCTAAGGCTCCAACACTCTCTGATGTGACTCTGTGGTATTGATCAATTTTTGCGTAACAGGTTTTGCTGGATTATAAGGATTTTTGATCTCCTTTTTAAAAAGTTGTTTTTTGCTTTCATTTTGAAAAAAAAAGTAGTCATACTGGTAGCTCACACTTGAGGCCCACACTGGCAGGGCGCTACAAACCCACTTGCCCGCATGCCCAGGGTAACAAAATTAAGCTGTCGGGCAAGAAAATGAAATTGTCACTTGCCCAATTTGGCAACTAACAATTTAATACTAATTTTCCTCTATATGCAAATTTACATTGGCCATCAATTTTGGACAAGACAAACACTTGTTCGGGCAAGTGATTGGCAACCAACTGGGCAACTGGTGACAAAAATTCTTGTAGCACCCTGACTGGTAGCCCATAGAATGTAGGCCTGCATTGTAGCGGTATTAAAACTGATTTGTAGACTGTAGATTGGAGATTATTGTCAATCTTAACAATGTAGTCCCTGTTTTTTCCCTCGAGTCAAAACCTGTGGTATGGTTACGGGATAAAAATATCTTTCCTTTCTACTTTGTGATTTCCCCTTCCTTAATGTCTTTGTTCATATTCATCATAATGCTCTTATTTTGCATTATATGATAGTTCAGTGATGTATGAAATGAGAAGGGATTGTGACGCGGGGCATTTCCAACGAGACCAAATCGAATCTGACAAACACGGATGTTGAGTCTTCCGTTTTGCAATGCAGTCTAAGGAGAGAGTGACAGATTGTTTCCCCTTGCGTTCCCAAGACTTGGCAGAGGAACAGGTCTGCTGCCATGTCTCCATTAGCTTAGGCAAGCTTGTATAAGTTCAGGTTCTCAATTTCTTTGATTTGGAGACCTTCTGCTCACCCATATGTAGACTGAATGGTAAAGAAGGTACCTGATTGTCTAATGAATGCCAATTTAAAAAAAAAAAAAAGGTTTTCTTTTAAAACCAATTAGTTTTTGTTTCAGCACATTTCATGTCGAAAATCAGACCAGGGGGTTTTGTATTCTATCGTAAATGAATTACATATATCAGTTGCAAATTAGAACGTGCATTAATTAGGCAAAATGCACATGAAACAATAATTTTTATTGGCGCTTGCCGATCAACTTCAACTTTGTAGCAACAGTGAACACCCCTCATATAAGGTTGACCATTAAAATTACTAATTATCAATGTCAATGGAGTAAGGGTTTAGTTATGTTTATGTACAAGTCAATGCTTTATTATCCTTCATTTTGCAAGAAAAAAATTGTTGTAGATTATTGCAGAAATTTAGACGGTGGGGAACGAATGCACCATAGAATTGAAAGAAATTCCATTTCTATAATGCAAAATTTGTTTCACAAAGTTCCAGGCAAGCATGCACTGTACTGTATACCATAGTTCAATGAACTTTTACTTTCCATTGCAATATATGCAACTAAAAAAAAATAGAAAAAGTGGGAAATTTAAACAAAAATGGCTAATGAGGACACGTTTTCTGCCTGTTACGTCTCGTTTCTTCTATAGATTATCTTATGATCCTATGATATTCCCTGGTGTTAACAGGTTTGTTGCCTCTGTCCAATTGGTTCAAGCTGCAGGAAATTAAAAAGGTTAGTGGTCTGTGTACTTTAGGAGACAACATTAATTAGAAAGCAAATGTTGTGTAGAGCCTTTACTTCTTGTGTCATTGAGCAATTTGTATTTCCATGTAAAGAATCATATATGTGCACATGTGTCTGGAAGGCTCATTTTTTAAATTTCATGGTTGTACTGAAGGAAAATTTTTTTTTTTCATTTCTAAAAGGGGGAATATTGTGAGATAGACTTTTTGATAAATGTGGTCTCCATTTATTGCTCCCTGAATTGGTCAATAGAACATTTATGGTATTAGCTTTGCTATGCAATCATTAATGTTTGATAATATTGAAAATATGAATTATACTGTAAACGTACAATTTTTTTTTTTTAATCTTCAATAGGTTTAGCATGGAAATTATAAACAAATAAATGAGATTAAAAAGGGGGGGGGGGGCAGAACCCTGGAGCGTGCCCTCTGAAGATGAAGAAAAATACATTGTTCTGATTAGACTGATAATTTGAGCCAAATCTGATATGATAAACTGTAACCTGTTCAAAAGTTTTTAATTTTCAAATTTTTAGTTTTGTCGTCTGGCAGGATCCTTGAGTTGACAAATTTGGCATAATCAAATAGTGGATAACTCACCATTGGACCTATGGAAGAAAAAAGGATTAGAAAGTTACAAATAATTCATCATAAAATTTTGGAAGAAAAAAAAAAGAAATGTAAGAATACAAAAAATATAACATGAATATAGAATAACGTTTCTCAAAATACCTTAGAATTAAGTAAGTGATGGACAAAGTTTCTTTGATTGCCAATAGGCCTGTTGTCACAACCAATGAATAAGACTCAATGTTACCTGAATTAAAAGTAATTTGACTTGATGGATTCAGTTTTTCATGTTTCTAGGTAACTAGGTCACACAGGATCAATTACTCTCAATTCCTGGGAATCATTTTTCTTCAAATTTCACCCTGTCAGAGATGCCAACCATTTGCGGAATATGCACAAGGTGTATTTTCATATCCATGGATGCAAGGCTTTCATTACGTACACATCAATGGTTAGGTATTCGCGTATCATTGTCATGCTGGCTCTTACGTTTTTTCTGCTCTTGTATTTATTTATCTATTACATATTCAAGTTAAAAAAAACCCAGGATAGTCTCGTTTAAGACACATGGCCTGCTTTGCAAGAGAGCCCTGCCAAAATACAAATACAGAATAGACCATGGTACATACCACAGAAAACAATAAATCATAAAAGCACACTTGAATTGGGGAATATAATTGCATACATAATGCATATTGTTGGCAACTCTGCTTCTTTACCAAGAAGAGAGTCCTTCAAAATCAATGAATAGTACATGAACATGATGAATTAATATTTTGATGAAAATAGATTTAGAAGGATTGGGAATTATTTTGCTGAACTACATAGTGTAGCCTTCCTTCCAATTAAATTTGCGTAGAAGGGAAAACCCCCTGTACTATATTTAAACAGTGATTACTCAGATCCGCTTTCCTATTCATGGATAGTGATTACTGCGTTACATTTTGTAATTAGATTTTACTGAGGGAAGTTAAACAATTTGAATGTTCATTACATGCATGTTCATTAAATCTGAAAAACTTAATTATCATAGGGATGGGCAAGTGAAAATTGTATTTTGAAAACAGATTCTCTTGGTATTTTTGCCAGTGAATTTTAAATTTTCTGGATCTTAATGATATGATAGGAGTATTCTCCATACAATAAATGTTTGACATTTGTCAAAATATCTTGTTTTTCAATCCGAAGTTGATAATATTAGCCTTTGCTTTCTTAATAGATTTAGAGCTGCTTGTGATACAATGATTGTTCACTTGCATGTACATTAGATGGGCAGGCCACAATCATGAAGCTGTTAGCACACCAAAACGCTTTGAACATTGTACAATTTAGTTAGAGTATATTCTTGTCACACCCACTCATTAAAACCCTTCACAATGATTTATTGCAAACAATTTTGTGCATGGCCGTTAATTTGCCCTGGCCCATAGCCAGAAGCTGTCAGAGAATATCTGTGAAATTGATTTACACCTTGTATGTTTAGGCACATACCTGTATCTTGAGTATAAAATTGACCCATGTTAAATTGCATAGACATATAATGGTAGTCTATGACAGAAGCCCGTATAATCAGTACTGATTAGAGTGCCGTAAAACTCTAAAAAAGAAGAAAGAAGCCCTTTGTTTATCTCCAACGTTATCATTAGCCTTTTCCACCGCTTTCCACTTTGTATATTTGGTGCATCAAGGTAGATCCAGAGGGTTCCTACATAAAAGCTCTTGGTCTGGGAAGAATTACAGCTTTTAATATGTCAGGAGGGAAGAACAGCACCCCCTTTCCCCTGGAGATTTTTAGTTTTTCACTTGTCTAGTCGTTAGCAATGAAAAGTCTCTCTCCCTGTGATATCTTCATGCAAATGAACTGAGGTGCATAAATTAATATCAAACCAAGTTCTGAGTTACATGTACATGTACATGTACATCAGGGATTAGATTTGGCTATTTTCTAGGGCAAGGTTGCATTGTGCATTATTAAGATTGAGTGCATTTTTATACTACAGAAGGAATGCAAAAAAGGAAAAAAAAACCCAGAAGGCCCAATCAGGTGCGCATTGAGGCCACGTACATGTAGTAGGGCATACAATGCCTTGTGTTTGATAGCTTTGGATTAATTTATGCCTTGATATATTACCACTTGTATTTGAATTCTTGTTTACTTGGCATGAAGATTACAAGCACATGACATTATATTTATTAATGACCTTTATAGCTGTATCTATGTTTTATGGCAAAGATATTTGACAATTCATCTCTAATTATAATCTTGTTACACTGTCAAGGGTATCATTGCCAATATCAAAATTACACCTTTTTAACTACATGTACAGGTTTGTGCCTGTAAATAAGACTGATCAATCGTAGCCTTTTGAATAAATCAAGCGAAATTCATTATTCTTTAAAGGAAAACCAGAATCTTCTTGATTGACAGGTGTGTACATGAAATATCAATTACCTTTAATTTTATTGCACTGTGATTATTAACCTTCTTACAGTATTATCTTTTAATGCCTAATCTTTCAAGTACTGTTGCTTAAAATTTGCAATGGCCTTTTCCCCCCCAAAGAATATAAACAAATGAAATCGCAGAAAAAGTTCTACAGGTGAAGACTTGAATTGTTCAATGTCCAACTCCTTCAAATACAATCAAATGACTTGCACTATGTACATTCCATTGTAATAGCTTCAATGGCAAATATGCTGACTTGCAACATGTTCAAACGTTAAAAGTTATACTAGAACTGTATAGCTATTCTGCAAACACCAATATCTTAGCGTACGTAAATTTTGATGAATTCAATGAATATTTCAGATTTTTTTTCACAAAATTGAGTTGTTTAAACTTTTGAAACTTGTTCACAGAATTATTCAACATAAGTCTATGGGGGATCTACTTTGTAAGAAGTGAAAATTTTAGTAGATTTATGATCGCGAAATGACACGAAATCAAAGCCCGCCAAAGAATTCTACAGTACTAGAGTGGTATACATAATGTAGCTACAGGCTGATAAATGCGTATGAACATGTTTGAATGGTCAGTTATATTTATGTTTTTTCATGCAGTATGGTATTAAATCAATCATGTCTGAACACAAGGTTACTTGCAGGTTGAGTTTCTTGAAGACTACCTTTATGTGCACGTCATATTTGCATACAACCATTGCTCATGCATATCTTCCAATATGTATTAAAGTAAACGAAACTGAAAGAAAAATCCTTGGAAAGTAAAGAAATTAAAGACTTTTTAATAACTGCCCTTCAATGAGATATGAAATCTATGTACAGTGTATACCAATATACATGTACCATATGTATGCAGTTACCTGTAGTTTTGCAGTTGATCGTAATAAAGCTGTATTGATGGAAATCAATGGACTCACTTTGCCAAACAGTTGTTTGGTATTAACATTATTTCATTCATTTCATTATTTCATAGCATTATCAATTTTGCCATATATAACGAAACAAATCTAAGCTCCATAGAGGCCTTATGTGTGACTTTGTAGAAAACAAGATTTAATATGGTATGCTGATTCCATTACCAAGATTT
>BQKZ01004662.1:26918-46352 GCA_036244855.1 Temnopleurus reevesii | reverse complement strand
TAAATATTTCAAAGACAAAGTTCACACTCCACCTCCACATAGCATGCTTATTCTTCATTTAAAAAGATCAGTCCAAACTGCTAACTTAGGGTCGCCTAACTTAAACTATTAAAGCATATTCCCGCCGATTATCTTACGGAGATGTGGACATAGCGTTACGTCAAGCCAATATTGCTAGCTTCGTTGTTACCGAACGGTAGGCCTACCGACTACCGTATCTTTCTTCTGCACCGGATCTCCCCGGCCAGAGACGAGGAGCTGAGCGTGCCAAATGAATAGATTGGATGGTGGTGAATCTGTTTCAAACACTGACAGTTTTCAAACTGGTTTACCGGTAATTCAAAACCTTTCTGTGTTAATCAAATGAAACGTTTTCTTACCAAATAATGATTGAAGTTATCAGTGAATCTGGAACAAGCAATAAAATGCAAGACAAGCTGGGCTCAAAAGTCTTTTTCTCACTGATTCCGTCACATTTTCGAACTCTTTAATTCGCTCTTTGTTGTTGTTTTTCACGTGACGTCGCCTAATTGACTGCGCGTACGGGCGATTTCTATCCAATGAAATAAGGTGCCTGTCTAATTTGCATAAATTATGGAACTAGGTCGTGCACCCATGACTTCCGCATAGTGACATGTTTTTTTTTTCTTTTTTTTTTTTGGGGGGGGGGGGTTGGGTGGATGCTTGGTGCAAAAAAAATCATGGATAATCAATTTACAACTTAACTTTGTTTGTGGATGTTTGATCATAGGGATGACCTGCGGGAGAATACAAATATATATTTTATCCCCAACTTCTAATTCTTCTCCTTTTCTTCCTCTCCCTTTTTTCTTTTTAAAGCTTGCATGCAAAGGAACTTTCTGTGACAGTATCAAGTAGAATTATCTTGGTTAGATTTGAATCAAATTATACATCAATGAGAGTCGGGTTTTTTTGTTGTTTTTTTTTGGGGGGGTGTTTGCTCAATGGAAGAATAAAATGCAAAATATTCTTCATTTTCACCATGTCCAATTTATCTTTTACTTATTTATTATCCATTTACTGTTATTTCTTTTTGGAGGGGGGGGGGGGGGGGTGGGGCAATGAGGAAAGGAATCGCTAGTTGGTCAAAATGATTATGATGGGAGTGGTATTGTCTGTTATGATAGTGGATTGTGTTCTTGCTAGGTACCCATTCGAATCACTGGGGTCGAGTGCAGCACAAAGTGGATGAATTTCTTGCTGAAAAAATTAACGCCATGGGTGGGACTCGAACCTACGACCCTTTGGTTGGAAGGTGAGAATCAGAATCTCTTAACCACGAGGCCCCCACTTAGATTACTGGAGTATATTCCAATTAAATACATTTGCTTGGACTTTTTTAAGCCAGCTGCACAGGTTAAGACTGGCTATGACCTGAATAAGGAAATAAATTGTAGTAACGTTCCAAATGGGCCTTTTGACAAAAAAAATCTCATCAATTTGGTTTTGAAAACTCATATGAATAAATAAGAGCATGATTTCAATGTGTTAATCATCTTTATACCAGGTATAATGCACAAATTGGTATGAAATTGTACAGAGTCTAAGACTGCTCTGACTTTTCAGACTTCCTTCTGACTCAGAGACAATTTGTTGTTCCTTCCGACAAGAAAGCTTGGTTTATGGTCTTTTAAATTTGTTATAATTACTCTGAGTACCAAGAACCTTGAAAAAAATATTCTATGGGGGTGTTGTTCAAAATCAATTGAAAATCAACTGCAACTTTGCAAATTGTAACTTGCATTTTCATTCGTGCATGGTATGCGCATTTAACAAGAAACAATGGTTTTGATTGGAGCTTTCCGATAAACTGTAACTTGTGATTAATGCCAGTGTGTTAAAGCCCAAGTACAGTTTTGGTAAAAGCGAATATTTTTATCACCAGATTTTGTCTTCAAATCTATATGAAATGAAATATAGTATCATAAACATATTGCACAAAAGATTGTGTGAAAAATGAACGAGTTTGGGAAAAGCTATAACCTAAAATGTGCAATTCTTTTTAGTGTGGTGCTGCACCACACTATTTCATTTTTTTCTTTCTTGATAAAGGACAACTTCCCATGCTCAGAATTGGATGAAAATGTCAGAATTTAATTGCTGTGTATATATCTCTATATCATTCTATTGTCAAATCTCGGAAATAACTTTGTATATGCTCGATAACGAGCAAAATAATGCTATAACCAAATGAGGGCGCTAAATATGATTTAACGGTCAAATTCAAATTTTCAAAAGAATCAGTTCGTAAAATAATATGCTATGGTCTCAAAATGTGTATAGGAATTACATGTCATGATAAACATCCCCAAAATTCACATTTCTTCATCTTTACCTAAACTATACTTGGGCTTTAAACAACAATATCCTAGATATAAGGGACAAATTGGTATAAAATTGTACACAATGCAGTCTTGAGGCTGCTCTGACAGTTCAGACTTCTATCTGTCTCAGAGATGAGTTGGTGTTCTTTCCAACAAGAAAGCTTGTATCATTGCCTTTTTTAAATTTTATAATTAGCAAAAACCTTGATCAAAGATATTCTATGTGTTAGAATGCTTCTGAGAGATAATTTTATATTTTTTTTCTTCTAAAATCGGATCGTAATCCAGTCGTAACGTATGCAGTGAGACCTACGCATTAGTTCTTTTCTAGAATGTGTTCGTTTTTCTTTTATAATTTCTATCAAAATTACTAATTTATAATTACAAGTTTAAAAACTTGTTGAGGATTCATTTATTTCTTGAAGCTTTTCAATTATATCTTGTACCTTTATGCATTATTTTAGTAACAATATCCACAGACCTAACATCACAGCGCAGTAGAGTATATCCATATGGTGACTGCGCTATATAAATTATCTCATTATTATTATTAGAATAAAACACAATTAAACAGTCAAACAAAGGAATTATTGTAAATTGCTCTGCAGCAAAAGACTAGTATTTATTGCAGATTTTATTTTCATCTTTTGATAGAAATGACAGGGAAATGGAATCGATATAAAATGAAATGCAGAGTGCAGTACTTCAAACAAAACAGAATGAAATGCATAATATTCATAATGAAAGTATTATTTACTCATTGATCTAAGCACACAAGAAAGACTTACAAATTTGGTCTAATTTAATATTGCAGATACAATGGTCCCTGTGTACATAAAGGAAAAGATGTGTAAAGAGAATGGTAATAAAAGGAATAAGTAGAGAAGTTAAATAATATATATACAAACTGCAAAAATCAGGTTGTTTTATTGACAGATTCGAATCAGTATCCCTCCATTAAAAAAAATGTTACAACATAAGTAGTATTGCATTAAACTGATTAAAGCTTACATAGTTTTGATACTTTTCAGAGTTAAAAAAACTCCATGAGAATCAGCTTCATTTAATACTGGTGTTGTAACACTTTTTGGATAAGGTTAAATATAAGTTGCAATTTATGTTCATTTTTTTCACCCAGATTTTTACACTGCATAAAATAGATAAATAAAAATGACTGTAAATAAAATAATATTCTTAATATCTGAGTTGCATCTCAATAAGGAAATATCAAGAGAGATAATAAAACATATTCACCTAAAATCACGAATGAGCACTCATAAAAATTTACTACATTACTGCAAAACTGACCCTGTTACAGTTAACTCATTAAATTTAGGACAGAATTCCCCCTCGTCTAAGGAGAGAAAATTGCATAAAGAAGTAAACGATAAGCCATGTAAGGGTTCTTCCACATCATTAAAACATAAAAGCCAGTATTTTGGTGTACATGCGTTTTAGCAAATGCACTGAATTTCAGACCTTTTCGCACATTAGTGAATTGTTATTTTCACATTTTGAAAGATTTTTGTTGCATGGTATTCTAATGGGTGAAATTTTTTTTAGCAAATTCATGGTGGTCAAATTCTTGAAAATAAAANTGCAACCCATTACTCAATTGTTTTGCGGTTTGTAAAACACTTGCAATATCTTTAGAATACAAAATCAATGGGAATTTTTCACACTAAAACAAAGAAATATATAAATGAAATGTCAATATTGCCTATTGAGGAAGAACAACTCATACATTATAAATTATAATCTATCAATAACTAATGACATAATGCACAATTAAAACATCAACATAAATATAAAAAAAATCTATCAAAAAAAATTGTATACAAAAGATATAATACCATATATCTGCAGATGGAGGTTTAGAAATATGCACAATTTTTTAGCATAGAAACATAGGTCAGAATTCACAAAAGTGGTTTATTTCTAGTCCATAGTTTAAATGTGATATAAAACCCTGGATGAAAAAAATTAATGCATTAATTCACTTGATTTAGTGTGTACCAATAAAAGTAGTCAACTAAAGACACCTATGTGGCGATCCAAGCGCATTAACCATTTAGTTAAGTTTAGATTTAACAAAATAATCCACCACCTTTGTGATATTAGGGACATATATTTGATCTCATACAAAAATTCATTAAAAAATGTATCATAAAAAAAACCCTGATAACAGTTGCTAGAAAGAGCAAATAGATAGCAAACAACGATGGTAGAATCGAGCATATGCATAAAGCACCTACATGTATTCCAACAAACGAAACTGACAACAGTTGCTAGAAAGAGCAAATAGATAGCAAACAACAACAACAATAGAATCGAGCAAATGCATAAAGCACCTACATGTACTCCCACAAACAAAACTGACAACAGTTGCTAGAAAGAGCAAATAGATAGCAAATAACACAGTAGATTTGGGAAATGTCATTTGCATGCAATGCATGGAGTTTTGCAATATATACAGCAAGAATATGTATACTGGATACAGCAATAATATAATCATTATATATTACACAAGTCTATGATTCATATGTAAGAATCTATGTTACACGGAGGTATATATACACTGTCCTAGCATCGGTAAAGTATATCTGATTTCAAGTTCCAATACGATAGTGATAATTTCAATATTGACTTTGCTATATACATATTTCTATCAATAACCATATGGAATACATATAGAATAGCTACCTTTACATAAAATACTATGTACATTGTTCACATAGCTTTATATTCAGTAATGTAGCTAATTTCCTGGTTAGGAAAACACACAATAAATGTAGTACTATTCGGATGTCAATATTTCTGCCAAATTTCTCAGGTTTTCGTAATATCAGGCATCATACTATGTATCGTCAGTGATTTTAAGAAGCAATGAATGAAAGCCCTAACATAGCAACAAGTATATCAACATTCTACTGAATGCAGGTAAACTTTAAGACATATGCTATGAAAGATTTGTGAAATAGCATAGAAGATATTTGCCACTTCGTAAGATCACTGACAAAGTATTATCGTCTACAATATTCATTTTGTGTCAAAATGCAGCAGTATTATCTCAAATACATTAAGTTTCTTTATCAAAAAGCATTGATCAGCATAATTTCACTTCATTTCATTTCCATTTTCTTACAAAAATACACTTTTTCAATTAACAGTTTCTTCATAATCATCACCATAAAAAAATGCAAGACATCTTTCATGACTGTTAAGAATTAATAACTGTATGATGTTAAAAAAATCACTCAAAAAGTTATTGCTCTTGTACAATCTATGGTTTAAAAAAAGGCACATATCTATAATCTTTATAATCATTATTATCATTATTATCATATTATTACCAGGAAGAATTTGAAAGAAACTGAAAGAGAAAAGGAAAGAAAGAGAGAGATAAAGGGGGGGGGGGGAGAATATGAGGAACACAGTGATAAAGCATAAGATACAAAGAGGAAGAGAGAAGAACATAGCTGGATAAAGAGAAAGATAGAATATTGAGGACGAAAAATGTAGTGACAGTATCAAGAGAACGAGTGAAGGGGAAACAAAGATAGAAAGATAGAGAGAGAGAGAGAGAGAGAGAGAGAGAGAGTGTGTGTGTGAAAAAACAAGAGGAATATTTCAACACAGAGACAAAATAGTTTAAGGAGGGGAAGAGGGGGATGGAAAAAAAGAGGAATAGAGTGGACCAAAGAGGCACTTGACAGAACAGGAGAGAGAGAGAGAGAATTTGGAGAAATAGAGAGAGAGAAAATCACAAGAGATATTAGAGAGACAGTGATTCAGATAAACATATACGATACATGTGTGCCACAGAGTTTCATCCAAACGTCATATCCTGATGACTTAACACTCTCTGACCCACATACATTGACTTTGACTCCTCATATCTTTCTCACAATTCAATTCTTCCAGACAAAACGTGGGTGTATTGTTCAACCATAAATTTTCATTTCACTAGAAAAACAGAGACAACATATTTAATGTGAATCAATAGGAACCCAATTTCAATGCTTCTAATCTCTCATTTCATGTTAACTAAAGATGCACACATTTTGTTACAACTCTTGTTGCCATGCACATCTTGTTTGGTGTTCACAAAAACCAAACCATTTTTTTTTTGACAGACTGATGTTAAGTCTGTGATCCAAACTGATCATTGTGCTCCTTCATTATGAGCTATCGTTTCATGATATAGCTAACTAAAGATGCATACATTTGGTGACAACTCTTGTTGCCAAGCACATCATGTTAGCTTTTGACAAAATCCAACCAACTTTTCTTGACAGACTGATGTTTTGTCTGTGATCCAAACTGATCATTGTGCTCCTTTGGAATTATCTCTCATTTCATGAAAAAGTTCACTGAAGATGCACAAATTTGGTGACAACTCTTGTTGCCAAGCACATCTTGTTAGATTTTCACAAAAATCCAACAAATTTTTCTTGACAGACTGATGTTTAGTCGGTGACCCAAATTTAATTATTTAACATTCACACTTGATTTGGACATCACTGACAACAAATTGATGTCTACATTTCAATCAAGGACCGAATGCATGCCAGATCTGGTAGCTTTTGTTTTCTTTTCAAGTTCAGAAATATTCACTGACAATCATAAGACATCATTCATAATTTTATTAAGCGTGAAAGCAGAGAGGTCAGTTATTCTTTCAACCTCATTTTCATAGCAACTAAAATCCCGATTTCAAGTCCAATTTGATCTAAACTTCACTCAAGCATTGGAAGTATATTTGTAGACTTCTGTGATTCCTTTAGGGGGTGTTGCTCAAAAGTTGCAATTGATCGCAAGTTGCAGTTGACCGGAACGCACCAATCAAAATCATTGTTTTATTCGCGTCTCGTTGAATGCGCATTCTGCGCGCGAATGGAAATGCGCGTTAAAATTTACAAAGTTGTTTTTGATTTGCAGTTGATTTTGAACAACACCCTCTTAGGCTTTGTACTTGCACTATAAAGCCCTGACAAAGAACTTGTAATTACATCATCAGATGTTATGCTTTTTTGCTACATTTTCAACATAACAAAAACTCTGCAGTCAGATTCAATGAGATCTGCATTTCCCTTCAATTTGAAAGTAGATTTCTGCGATTCCTAAAGGCTTTGCTGGTTCTTACTCTGTAGAGTCCGAACAGATGACTTATTTAGATCATCAGATACAAGCCTGCTTGACGTCAGCACTTTGGCACTGTACGGAATGCACATAAGATCTACAAAATCCTAAAATAACTCCAGCGTAATGCCCATCATACAACCAGCTTTTGTACATCATGATCGGTTGCATGTAGTACGAATGTATAGTTCATAGGCCCGCCTTGCAGCATTTAAGGTCATATTATCACATGTCAGAGGTTGTGACCTGCTCTTTGACCTTGTGTCAGAGGTCATGACCTGTCAAAGCACCTCACTGTGGAATACTTCAGCAACTCCATATACAGGTAACCAGGTTGCAAGGCATGACCTTTTAGATGACCACGTGTCAAAGATCATCACCTTTCATATGATCCTGGGTCAAAGGTCATTACCTTTGATATGATCCTGTGTCAAAGGCAACCTTTTATATAACCCTGTAATAGAGGTCATAACCT
The DNA here is from genome assembly GCA_036244855.1 of Temnopleurus reevesii. Lineage (NCBI taxonomy): Eukaryota > Metazoa > Echinodermata > Echinoidea > Temnopleuroida > Temnopleuridae > Temnopleurus > Temnopleurus reevesii. The sequence goes on along the minus strand of BQKZ01004662.1, from coordinate 38,390 downwards.
TTCATACGACTACTTGTCGATGCCATGACCATTCAGGCGACCATATATATCAGAGGTCACGACCTTTCATGTGACCCTGTGTCATAGGTCATCAACTTTCATATGACCATGTGTCGTAAGTCGTGCCCAGTCACACGTCTAACACTTGTATATTTTAGGGGCTCCCCGCGTCGTTTGAGGGACTGGGAGGCGGGGGCCTTTAGTCAGATGCGATCCTCAAAGTTCTGCTTCATCCTCTTCTGGGCGGTCTTGGCCGACTCCGCAAGCTTCAGACCTGCAGAGGAGAAAAGAAAAAAAAGATATTAACTATGATCATCGGTCCTAATGCTTGTTCTAGGACAGCGCTCTAACTTCACAACATGCATCACTTTATTTAAGGTGAACCAACTCCTGAAATTATCATGCTCTCATTGAATGAAGTATGATGTCACAAATTCTGAAGATATTGCCGATCGCACAGATCGGTAGTGATTGTCATATCTCTGTGAATTCGAAAATTCATATCTTTTGGACGGATTGTCCCACTCTTTTTCAGATTTTCACACTTTCTTGATCAGATTTTTCTTCATTCAAGATGAAAATTCCAAGGGTTAGTTCCCCTTTAACTCACCATATCTCTTTTACCTTCAGACCTATAAACTGCAGAGATGCCAATCATTCAAAAATATGTATGAGGTGTACTGTATTTGCATTTAAATTTAAGGCTTTTATGGCAAATGAATGGATGAGCTTATGGTTACTGTTGTCATGCTTGCTCTCAGTTTTGTTCAGCTGTTGCATTTGTCACTTTTCATTCCTGAGGGGTGTTTCATCAAGATTTGTCGCAGCGACAAGGAGTCATTTTCCGACAGTTCCCATCGCAACTGTCAGCGAGAATGCTTTTCATCCAATCACAATCGAGGACTTTGTCAGTGCTGACTAATTGTCTCTGCGACAAATCTTGATGAAACACCCCCCCGGATCTCATGGATATTCTGGAAGGGTTGGCCTCCCTGAAACTTGAATTAATTAATATTGATATATTTTTCAATAACAATAACCATACCTTTTAAGATGAATATTTTCTATCTCTCAAACATTTTCCTTCCTTTACCCATCTCGTTTTATTCTTAAATTGTTTGCTTACTCCAAATAATAATATGTAATAATTTATTTTCTTTATGTAATATGTAATATGTAATATGTAATAATTTATTTTCTTTAACTTTTTTTTTCTTCAAAGAGATGATTTTGTTTTACTTCGTTTTGTTGTAAAGGCGATCCCAACACAAGCTGTGCTTTCAGGGTACTCGCCTCCTTTATTTTGTTCTATTTGTTATTTTATATTGATTATGTATATGAAAAAGGAAATAAATTAATTTAAAAAAAATCAAATTCTTCAATTCTTCTTCTTCCTTTACAAAAGCCAACATAGCATATGCAAGGTATTCTTTACAAGACTAAATGTACATCTGATGGCATATGACTAGCATCTGTGCGTTGCCAAAAGATAACATCTAGAGCAAATTTCAAATTTTCCGTTACGTTGCAAAATATTCGGTTTGCAGAAAATTGCTTTCTCTTCTGAAGTTCAATTTTCAACAGGAAAATATCAAAGCTTTTCTATGTATATTATACAATAAAGGCTTTCCCTGTATCACTCTGTCTCTCTCCCTCTTTTCTTACAAACATTTTTTGTTCCCCAAAATTGTCATCATTGAAAGTTTTCCAGAAATTTCTGGAATACGAATATATTCACTCTCATCTCATCGTCAAATTTCTAAGGGATTCGGTCGAAATTTTCAGTCTGTTTTCGAACAATATTTGCCAAGACAGGAAGACAAACCTCGTCGCAACCTGTTTGAGCGATGTAAGATAAAACCCTCCCTAGCTGACATCATTGAACTAGAGCCAAGGAATAATCACTTCACATTTAAAGAAGAACCCNCATTTTCTTGCAAAACACTTTGGCACATATTATTTATTCATAGTTCTGAACATTCTTCTCACATTTTGTGCGATTCTGTGAACATTCATTTTATTTTTTTAACAAATACCAGAATATATCTTTAAGGAAAGCCATGATGATTCACAAATATTATGTGAGGTGTTATACAGCAACTGAGCATCTCATTTATGTTGACTGGAATTCAAAAAGTAGATATTTCAAATAGATATCTATTACCATACAAGAATAAACATTTAAAGATGAGCAAGATGGAATATATAATTGATCAGACAATTTTTCAGTTTTTGACCTGGCCATTATGTGCAACAAACAAAGGAAATATTAATATTTTTTTCATACTGCTTCTTCATAATTTCCTTTAAAACTCATCAGTTCAGAAGTATTTGATTATCATCTTAACATATCACGGCACAAGGTGGGTTGAAATTTATGAAAAACACTTTATTGTTTTTTTATACAAGTCATTTCAGGTTATCTTTAAGGTGCATCCAAAGTAAACTTGATGATGGTGCGTTGCCAAGTCTACACCCGTAGACCATCCAGGCACCGGCTATGAATCACTCGACCTGATATAGGCTTCCTTGCCGGTTGCTGAACTTCTCAAAGCTCTTAAAGCAACAAATAACCACAAACAAATTGGTTCTGATTGTTTGCAACTCAAGTAAATCCGTCTTCTTAACCCATTGATTACTGGAACCGGGTAGTCCATGCAAATAGTCTATGAAAATTGCAGGAATCAGTAGTTAATAGGTTAACTAAAAAGGCGAACTCTCAGGCAGAGCAGGAGTTGATCTTGAAATTAATGATCGGGGAATGCTTATCAGTCAGTCTGTATAATTGTCAAAAGAGTCACTTCAGAAGAGTTAGATCATAGAACAATGATTGTAGAACAGTCATTTTGTTGTTCATTCAACTTGCAAAATATTATTACAAATTCAAAGATGCCAACCATTCCAGAATATGTACAGGATCAAAATTAAAATGTGAATAATGGAACAGCTCAAACAAGGTGAGAGTTACATGAGAATAATGATGCACTCTCAGACATTCAGTTGTGATGAAAGCCTGTAATACGTAAGATAGTACATCTCATGCATATTCTGGAATGATTGGCAACTCTGAAAAGTATTCTATAATCAATATTTCTTTTCTGAAGTCACTTGGGCGAGAAATGCACAGAATTACTGTTTATAAAAATCATTGTAGGGGCAAGCAATGCACCATCCTTATGCCCCAATCACATAGAAGCTCGGAGGATGCACAATTCAACACGACTCTCTGTTCGAAGGCACATAACTGAGAACTTAACATGAGAGGTGTTCAATCATGTTGCTTCCTGGGGCGGTATTCTGGTAGCTGTCTTATCTCGGTGTCTTATCTTTTGTCTTATCTCCATAAGATAAGACAGTGCTAAGACAGTCTTAAATCGGTATTCTGAAAGCTCGCTTTTCTCTGTCTTATCTCTCTTAGGACCCGCCTATCTTATCTCAGACAACCAATAGAAATCCATGTTCCATTCCTCTCTCAAGTTCATTGACCAATAAAAAGCTTAGCTGAAGCCCTTGCGCAACACAGTTTCAATACGCTGAAACACTTCGCGTACTGCGCGCTATCAAATTAATTGTCCTAATTATCACGTGTTTGTTTTGGGCACATGTTAAGAAAATTTACCCTGTTGCATCAAGTCGCGGGTAAACAAAATTCATAAAAAATAAAACAAAAGAACTTTTTTGAAGTCTGTATTGGTCTTTCATAATCATACATTAGTTTCTTAACATAACCTATTCCCTAATAACGTTTAATGCAAGAAAAGTTGCCGCCATGGCGGAGATAAGACAGGTAGGAGGTGTCCTAAATCTCTATGAGAAATTAAACGTTAGATAAGATAAGACAAAAGATAAGACACTTTTCAGAATACCAATTTATCTTATCTCTTGCGCGCAATACGTTGCGCGCTGCATTTCTATGACGCGCAGGGGAGATAAGATAACAGATAAGACAAAAGTTAGGACACCGAGATAAAGACAGCTTCCAGAATAGCAATTTAAAGATAAGATAATATTTTGAGATAAGACACCTACCAGAATACCGTGCTTCCAGAATAGCAATTTAAAGATAAGATAATATTTTGAGATAAGACACCTACCAGAATACCGCCCCTGGCTTCTATATGACTGGGGCTTAACCCACTTGTTATGTTTTTTGTTTGTTTCAAATATGGTTAATCAATTCCTGCTTAGATTTTCATAACCAAATAAGGACCAGCAGGACTACAACCTTTGTCAATAGGAAATGATGTTGCTCATGGAGCTCATCCATACAGTGATCACTAAGCTTATCGCAATCAGTTATCTCAAGTTCCATCTCAGTTCTATAGGTGAGTAAGCCTTAGTAAAGGGTAGCTAATCACACAAGAGAGAAAATACTGGGAGCTTGTCTGACTAGAAGAAATCAATTCCCAATGAATGTGTGAACAAGACACCTCGAAACAACTATCCAAACCAAGCAGAGTCAGGCAACACAGTCGAAGCACTTTGTAACCTACTGAACACCTCTCTCAGTTTCTATAGAAGCCTTCCGTTTCTACAGTTTTCATCTTCAAAATTCAAACCGCTCATTTTGTATCAGGTACATTGTATGTTTTCAAAGAGAGAAAGAGAGAGAGAGAGAGAGAGAGAAAGAGAGAGTGGAATAAAAAATAACCTATAGAAATTAATTAACCATTATTTACACTTACCATAACTAAAACAAAACATCCTGATAAGGTTTAACAATGGACAAAGAGTAACGGACTATGTAAGGATCATTGTGGGACAACAATCATCGTTCTTACCTGAATCCTTGATCTCTTTGACGGCCTTTCCAAACTTCTTCATCTTTGCACCGATGTTCTTAGAGTTACTCTTTGACTCATTCTCAAATTCTCTTACTCTTCTCTCGAACAGACCTGCAGTATTCAAGAAATGGAAACAGAAATGAAATAAAAGACTTGGGGATTTACTCTGTGTTTTGAAATAGATTAAAATCCACCTCTATCATCCATTAAAGGTATAGATTAGTAATGACTAGGATGCAGAAATTGATGTTAAATGAGCTGATGTATTCGCATGTTGCTTTACATGCCTAAATATATCTATGTAGGATATTAGGAGTACATTTATGCTCGTATTCTATGTATTTTACGTCTAACAGGTCAATACGCCATCGTTCCTGCGGTGTGCTGATTGCTTTAGCGCGGGAGAGCGTCGGCCTGAAATTGGCGGTGCGATCGATGGTATTGTCTGCGGTGTGTGGGTTCGCGCTCATTTTGTACATGAAGCATGTTCTGTGAGGAAGTACGACCGCACCAGGTTATTTTATTTTGCGATAATTAAGCCATTTCTAGGTCAATTTCATTCAAACAAACTATGAACATGCTCTACTTTACTATTGAAAAAATGCATTATGGTAATAATTCTACTGCAGCTCGCAAACTAGTTAAATATCTGAAGCGCCCTCCTCCCAAAACTAGTCTTTCCCTTTAATTTTATTAATTTGTTATCTCTAGAAGCATCATCATCATCACCAGCGCAACTAAACCACTCCATCATCATCATCACCAGCGCAACCAAACCACTCCATCATCATCATTATCACCAACTTTGTCACTGTCATCACCAACACCATCACCACTGCCACCGCTTACTACTATCATCATTATTATCACCTTTACTATTATCACCATTATTATCAACTACAAATCAATCATCTTCACAATCATCATCATGATCACATTCATCATCATCATTATCAGCATCATTGTCGTCATCAACATCATCATCATTACCAACACCATCACCAACACCATCATCATCACCAACACCCCAACCATCACCACTATGAACATCATGATGTGCTGCATCATCATCATTGTCATCATTGTCATCATCATCATCATCATCACCACCATCACCATCATCATCATCATCATCATCATCATCATCATCATCGTCATTGTAATCATTGTCATCATCATCATCACCATCATAATCATAATCATCATCATCATTGTCATCATCATCAGCATCATTATCATCATCACCATCATCATCATCGTCATTGTCATCATTGTCATCATCATCATCATCATCACCACCACCACCACTACCATCACCATCACTTCTATAATCATCCTTTCCACCTCATTATGATCATACCTTGTGAGATGCCTTCACTCTCAGACTCCTTCTCCTGTATGAATAGCGAGAACATCTGCGTCTCGCTGAACACCTCAAGGAAGTTCCTAACGCTCTTCGACGACACCGCCTTGATGAAGCTCTCCCTGTCAAACTTCTGTGAGCCGTCGTACTGTTGTGTGAAGTGGTTGGAGTAGTGGCCGACCGTCTCGACGAAGAAGCGGATGAATGCTTCCGAGATGGCACTGTTCTTTGACTCGTGATCTGTTAAGAAGAGATGAGGTTCAGTTAGGATAACAATGGATAGCTTCCTTTCTACCATGGACCCATGGACCCTACTACAACTTGTACATAATCATATTTTATTCTTACTTTAGTCATGCTTTAGTCTTCAATGTTACAAATTCTTTTATAGCTTGGGGATTTTGGACTACAGAGAAGAATTTGCTTGAAGTAATGAAATGCTCAAAACAACAACAACAACAAAGGACTATCTAGCACACTATAGATGGATACAGACTGAGGTTACTCTTCTCATTAGACTAAAATTCCATGATTAGATTTTACCAAATTTTCTAATGATTTTAATTATGTGCATAGAGTACATTTCATGAAATACACATATACCATGGATTTCGATGAATACCACACTTAGATGGCGATAAAAAGAAAGAATTAAGCAAAATAGCTTTTCATCTCCTGAGGCACAAGAAGGAAATGCCTTTTTCACCAAAGATGGATAGAGATCTACTCTTGGGAACGATATGAATCAAAAGAAGAGATTACATTGGGTATATCCTTCAAAGTCAAAAGATTTTGAAATAGTTTACCTTCTGATAATTCATCATCTGTATCAGCACCTTCCCAGCTGCTCATACTGCAGACCTTCAGCGCCCTCTCGAGGGCCGCAGACAGCTTCTTTGGCAGGATAGTTTCCTCGTCACCGACCACCGTGTAGAAGTCTCTTGCATCGAGATCGACGACCAGGACCTATGATCAGAGAAGAATATGTAAGGTTGTTATAGGCTGGTATTCTTAAATCTAGGAACTGCCGAGTATATTTATTCCTTTTGATAAATAAGAAGATACTTCTTTCACAAAAACACTGACTCTATATTATATTCAGAGATCAGAATGTAGATATGACGAGATATTTGTTTATAATCATGACCAATATTACCGTCAGTACATGCAACATCATAATCAAAATCATAATGATTCTCAAAAGAATCAATATCATCATCAGCATCATCAGCATCATCATCTTAGAACTTCTTCTTCTTCTTCTTCTTCTTCATCATTGTCATCACCATCACCACCATCATCTTGATCATCACCCTCACCATCACCATCACCACCATCACAATCATCATCACCACCATCACCATCACAATCATCATCACCACCATCACCACCACCACCACCACCACCATCACCGCCACCACCACCATCATCACCATCACCACCACCACCACCACCATCACCACCACCACCAGCAGCACCATCATCACCACCACCACCACCACCACCACCACCATCACCATCATAACCACAACCACAACCACTACCATCATCCCCACCATCACCGCCACCACAATCATCATAATCACCCCTACCTCTTCTAACGGCATCTCTTCTAGCCTCGGTATACATAACGACAACATGCCCATGATGTACGGCGTGGGTGAGCAGCACATGTCGATGAGTTTCTCAGGTAGGACTGGTACATAGACGTGTTGCCATGCGAACGGATACAAAAGACCTACTAACGCCTGAGAACATCTTGACAGCTTACTGTAAAACAAATTACAGTTTAAAGTTAAAGGGGAATTACACCCAGGAAATAATGTACGGTCAGAAAATAAAGAAAAATCAGAAGAACAAACTGTGAAAATTTGAGCAAAATCTTATAATCCGTTCATAAGTTATGAATTTTCTAAGTTATCATTTCCACCTTTGCTGGGCATCCTTAAATTGGCAACGGTATAGCCAATTAGCATAATCTGTGATGTCATACATGGAGAACTCCTCATTCACTTTATATAGAAATTTATTAAAAATTGATAAATATCATGTTTAAAATGAGGAATCAACACCATTCTTTCTGTAATGCCTGCAGAATTGATTTGGCTATAATATATCTAAACGAAAAAACAAAGTGAATGGAGAGTTCTCCATGTTGGCAGCCATTTTGTGCCTATACGTTTGCCAATTTAAGGAGCCCATGAGGGGTAAAAATCAAAACTTTGAAAATTCATAACTCTTGAATGGATTACCGATTTTGCTCAAATTTTCAGAGTTTGTTCATCTTATTTTTCTCCATTTAATGATAGCAATTTAATGTCTGAGTGTAGTTCCCCTTTAATATTGAGTACTTGCAAACAAATTTAGTTTGGAAAATATGAGGTTAGAAGTGATCTTATGTTGATAACGTTCAACAATACAACTGTTCTGACAAGAGAAGTTTAATCAAGTAATGCACGACTAAAAGCGGAATTATTTCAGTCACTACATATTTGTTCTCTAGTGCTAAAACAGGTGGTTAATTGTTGGATCAGCAAAATATCAAAAGTCCCGACTTGGACCAACTTTATACAATTCTTCACTCATTACTCTGCTATTAAACATTTTCTAGCAAAATAATTTGGCACATGTTATTAATTTATATTTTTTCAGCTTTTTTTCCAAGTATTGTGTGATTCTGTGAACATCCACCTCCAAAGTACATACCATATGTCCCCCCCCCCCAAGAAAAAAATGACAACGGGGCTTTCAGGATTAATAACTTTTGAAAATGAATATGAAAATAGATGTGGTTTGGCATGTCGAATATATAACTATTCATCTATATTTGGTGAATATTTCATGAGATTTGCTTGAGTGGTTACAAAGAAATGAAGCTTTTTGTATCGTATGTCATAATTCCGTTCTGCACAAGTTTGTGAGGATAGAGACGTGCGATGCACAATGGTTATTTAAACCATGAACCAGGAGTTCACATCATAATATTATAAATACGTAAATAATGTCATTCAAATAATTAATGACAAGCGTGGATATTTAATTTACATATAAAAGCCCCAAAACAAAAACAGTAACTTTCATTTTGACCAGTGAAACATTGGAAGTTGAAGTAACCATTGTGCTTTACACGTCTCCGTCCTCACAAACTTGTGCAGAATGGAATTATGACATCCGCTACAAAAAGCTTCATTTCTTTGTAACCACTCAAGCAAATCTCCTGAAATTTTCACCAGATATAGGTGAATAGTTATATGTTTGACATGCTAAACCGCATTCATTTTTTATATTCATTTTCAAAAGTTATTAATCCTGAAAGCGCCGTTGTAAATTTTTTTTGGACATATGGTAGATCTGTTTTTTGCATTTACACTTTACATCTTAACTAGGGTAAGGAAACAAATGAGAAAATAAAAATAAAGAACACAAGGAGAAAGTATACGAAGTTGTTAATCACAAAGTCCATTCACGATTCAACATACATGTATAAGAGCAAAATTCTACTCTGTTACGCTTCGGTGAAAATGTAGGCAAACATTAGTTAAACTCATCTTAATATCCCTGAGCACATCATGACTCTTCTCTCCAATAATAACAAGCAAAGAACTGGACATAATAATAATAATAATAATAATAATAATAATAATAATAATAATGTGTCTTATTTACCCAAGGGTAGCCGCTTCAGTTCTTTGAACTGTTCTCCCAACGGGCCATGCAATAACATAGAGCTATTATTATTATTCCAGTTAATTGGATTCAATCCTCCATACATAGTGTGTATGAGCAATTTCCACTCCCTATGAAGTATTCCAGCAGGTGCGACAAGGCGCTCAATGCTAAATTGACCATGTTGTGGTCATTTCCAACCAGTCCCCAAATATTGATCTAGCATACCTTAATTTCCCTGAGCACATCACGACTCTTCTCTCGAGTAATAACGAGGCAAAGATCTGGACTATTCTATTCACGCTCAAACAGTTGAACAGCGTGTCAAAGTCGACCTGCATGGGAATAAACATATATATTATGTTAGATACATCAGGAATGCCATAAGATATGGGCAAAAAATACCCCACAGAAATGTAATATAGGAAAACAAAAGAACTGTTATGGCATCTACTTTATAGTCAATCTATACAGTTCAAGTGTTGTATTTATTTGTTCACGCAGTTTGAATGAAGTGAGTAATTCTTCTCATTACATTGGAAACGCAGCAAAAATATGAAACGGAAAATGTACAATAGAAAAAAAGAAATATTATGGTATCTACTGTTTTAGTCCAGCTACACAGTTCAAAATGTTGTGTTTCTTTGTTCACGCAGTTTGAATATGATGTGAGTAATAATACTCATTAAATTGGCAACACAGCAAATATAAAACAGAAAATGTACATTAGAAAAAAAAAGAAATGTTATGGCATCTACTTTTTAGTCAATCTACACAGAGCAAAATTAGGTTGTGTTCATTTGTTCACGCAGTTTGAATATGATGTGAGTAATTATACTCCTTAAATTGGCAACGCAGCAAATATGAAACGGAAAATGTACAATAGGAAAAAAAAGAAATGTTATGGCCTCTACTTTTTTAGTCTATCAACACAATTCAAAATGTTGTTTATTTGTTCACGCAGTTTGAATGAAGTGAGTATTCATTAAATTGGCAACAAAGCAAATATAAGAAGGAAAATAAGGTGAAAATAACGTTGAGGTAAATAGGAACACAACTGTGAGAAAAGCTTCAGGATTATGCTAATATCACTTTTCTTTTACCGTAATTTGGCTAACTGAATATTACTCACATGTTCTAATCTCTGGTCCTGCGGTCTTTGCAGTATGAGGGGCTTTGGATCTTGTTGGTTTGTAAGGTGTTTTCGTATTCTGTTGTTATTGGGCGGAGTAGCAACCTTTATATGACTTCCCTGCAATATAAGATATGATAAAGATAACATCATTATTACGTTATGCTATACAGTCAAACCTGTCTACAAAGACTGCTAAAGGGAGGCAGAAAACAGGATCTTTATGAGCAGGTGGTCTCTATAGGCAGGTTCATTTACATGTAAATTGCTTCATTGGGAATCAAGAAAGATGGTCTTTGTGGATAGGTGGTCCTGATATACAGGTGGTCGTAATAATATACAGTCAAACCTGCTTTAATGTGTTGTGTATAAAAAGACATGTCCCTAAAGACCACCTTTCGTGACTCCCTAATGAGCAATTTACATGTTTTTTAACCTGTTTATAGAGACCACCTGCTGATAATGACCCCATTTTGTGTCTCCCTTGGGTGTTCTTTAGAGACAGGTTTGACTGAATGGCATTTAAA
>BQKZ01004662.1:1077-18818 GCA_036244855.1 Temnopleurus reevesii | reverse complement strand
CTCAATTGACCTACCCCACTTTCCTTATCTCATCTCCTAGCCAACAACCCCTTTAAAATTTCTCCAACTCTTTTGACACTTAGAAGGTACACTTCCAAAGAAAACTCTAGTGTCCCTAGCAACCTTCCCCTTCCTACACGCTGAAATCCCCTTATTAGGAAATCGCCATTTGATCACTGCATGATCATTGGAAACCTGTGAACGTTTTCATGAATTCCAGTAATGAGCAGAAAGGACAAGGGACTGGGATAAAGCAATCAACTTGATTCAAACTTTCATTATAGCTTCAGGAACACCAAATCAAATAGCTTCCCTTTCTATTTACTGAACAGATGTGATATCAGTTCAACATTTCTCCGCAGAATAAGAGGGAAAGAAAATTCTCTAGCATTTGTGAATGCATGAATGGAAGGTGGTTACCTTGTCCAAGTCCTTTATCTCTCCAAAACAATGGCTACCAACTGTGTTTTTGTTGAAATTGCTCAATACTACTACTAGTGCTATTACTACTACTACTACTACTACTACTATTATTACTACTGCTACTACTACTACTACTACTACTACCACTACAACTACTATCATTACTACTACTACTACTACTACTACTACTACTTCTACTAATACTACTACTACTACTACTACTACTACTAATAATAATAATAATAACAACAATACTTGGCCTTCACATTAATTTGGAAACAAAAAGAATGCTTTAATTATCCATAAATTCACTTTTGCACATTTTTATTTCACATCATACACCCAACTAGATGCCCCAAAATGCATGAACAAAGCAAAGAATGTCTTCCCCAAAGAATCACCAACATATATATAGGCCTATCCAATCACTTATTCAAAAATATATAGTTGTTTTAATCCATAAATGCACCCCTTCCATTTAATCTTTTCCAATATATACACACCCAACTAAGTACCCCATAATGCATGAACAAAGCATAGAATGTCTTCCCCAAAGAATTACTGACGTACACCATTTCCAGTAGCACGCTGAACAGGTACAAACTGGATGTAAATGCCCAGCGATAACAATCTCTCATTCTGACTCACTCGGACTGCCTGCTAAATTTAACACTCCCCTGCACAACATTCAATAATCCATGCAGAAAGAATGTATACGTCTGTGAGAGATACAGCATCCTTTGCAGATATTTTTCAATAAGAAACTATAGTTGAGTGGTATTTTTGAAACGGTTATTACAATTCAACTGCAATATGCGGGAACAAGCATGCATACATTAGTTGTTGCTATGTTGGAAAAAGTTTCAAGAAAAAGATTCAGAGAACAACATATGTGTACAAAGAAAGAATAGAATTTGATAACTGTACTTGATTGCGTACTATAGAAAGTGACTTCAAGCAATGCCAAAATATTGTTATACACACTGCATTGAAAATTATTCATTATCAGAGCCTGATACCCCTGTACAATGGAGTGACATATAAGGAGGAATTTTCAGAAAAAAACTGTAGCATGATCAATTTATCCATGGAAACATGGACATTTCATGGCCAGAGATTTAAATACTCATTAATTTCAAATCAAAGAATGTAATGCCATTGCTTCCAGCAAGAAATCAATCAACATTGTCCTGCACTAAACCCAGGTCAGGTGACAATGTATTGAGTAAGAATTTTTATGTAAAATTCATTTGGGCTAACAGCTACTACCAAATGAAGCTGCCATGCTATGTTATGTTTGGTTAATAGAATTCACTGTGAGCAGAATTGACAAAGAAAATGGACAAATTGAATAAATTTATGTTCAGGCCTACACAATAATTATAATAATACAATATGGACTAGCCTTGAGGGTGACACAACATTTATGGCCCTGATTAGAATTGTATTGCCCGAGTCGAAGACGATATCTTGCAAAATTCTATCAAATTCGTTGTCATCGAACGAAGCAAACTTAATTCTTCGAACTGGGCGCTTCCATGTTTGTTTACAATCTGATGTCCACAAAGCACGTCGCGAGCTCAATGCACAAAAACTGCGCTGAATTTATGCACGTAAACCAATGGCAAAATTAAAAGTGGTTGCTCACGAGATCGCGGTCCGCGTATTGCGCATGTGAATTTATTGCCCGCTGTTTTTACACGCAAAATCCCATAGACATTTGACAGCGGGCAATAAAGTAATTTATTGACCGCTCTGTCTTTTACGGGGCAATAAAGTGTAAAAATCACATGGCTCAGATGTCTGATACGGTTAATGATAATAATAATAATAGGTCCATTTATATAGCGCAATCACTATATGCATATACTCTACTGCGCTTGATACTAGGTACCATATTACCCTGGCTATAACTGCCGAGCAAGCCAGTTAGGCGCTCAAGCATTCCAAGGAATAAATTCCTGTCAGGTACCCATTTTTCACCTGGGTTGAGTGCAACAAAGTGCGGGTAAATTTCTTGCTGAAGGAAATTAGTGCCCTGGGTGGGATTCGAACAATAGCCTTTATCACATAAAACAAGGGGCATGCAGCCCTGTTTATTCAATGAACAAGTGTGGCATCTAGCTGTTTCAATTATTTTTTTCCAGAAAATGTATTTTGTACTCTAGAGCAATCGTCACGGATTGAATGGAAGTTGCTTGTCATGCCCAATTCTTTATCTGTTCTGCTCACTGTGAAAAGCTGAAATTTTGGCTGTGGTTTCATTTTTTTTTAATTTTCAAAAAATTGATGTAATGCCCATAGACTTGTGTACAAGAATCTATCAAAATGAAAAAAAAATAATTGTGAAAAGGTTTGAAATGCATGCTAAAATATTGGCTTTTACATAATTATCACTCTAAAAATAGTTGTATATTGCAGAGTGTCACATCATCAGTGACAACTTGTACTGTAGACAGTACAAAGTAAAATTCCCTATACAGTTTTGTACCCCTCAGAATCGCCCATAACAAAAGCTATATGAAAACCCCTCCATTAATGGAGAGACAAGTATGGGGGAACGGTCAAATAAAAACTATTTTGGGAGCACTAAATGTCATCAAACCTTGCAGACTTTCAATCAAATTTCCAGAGTGTCATTAACTGGTGACTTCTTCACAGTCCCAGAGTGACTCTTAGGAGGTGTTGTTCAAAATCAACTGCAACTTTGCAAATTGTAACGCTCATTTTCATTTGTGCATGGTATGCGCATCTAACAAGACACACATGAAACAATGATTTTGATTGGCACGTTCCGATCAACTGCAATTTGCGATCAATTCCAAGTTTTGAGCAACACCCACTGGATGTAAAAAGCCACAGAAGGCATGCAAGCAATGCATTTAATCCCTGTCCTATGGAGGAACATACACAAAGGACTAATTGCAGTTCAGAGAATAATCTAAGTTTTCACAATTGATTAGTTGTTTTAGACATTGAGGAAATATTTCCTGCACTTTACTGTGCACTTCTATTTGGTAAAGTTGCTAGACAAAACATATTTTGTGTAGCAATCTTGCTAAATGCATAAAATGGCAATGCGATACCAGGAAATTTATTCCCTGCAGTTAAAAGTGAAACTTGGGGCAGAATGACCAACCTAATTATCTTCCTTTCTAACTATGCCAGTGAGGCATCCTCATGATGCAAAAAGACATATGAATAACTTCCAATATGAAGAAAAATCATCAAAAATGTCTGATTTTTTTCATNAAAAAAAAAAAAAAACATTCACCATTCAAGCAATGGAATGCATGAACAAATTCAATCCAATTCCTATAATGGAGGAACATACACGGAGGAATAATTGCAATTGGAAATTAAACTCAGGGGAAATTATCAAATTATCTTAAATTTTTATAGAATGCCAGTAAGGCCTCATCATGCTGCAAATATACATTTTAAATTTTTGAAAATGAAATTCTTATCAAATCACACTTACAAAACGTATTCTTATCAATTGCTAAGCCACCCTTCCCACTTCCCGAAGAATTAGTTTTTTCTTAACGCTACAACACGACATAAACTATAATTGCTTATCTTTAAAAAAATACTTTTTGTCAGTAAACCTGGCAAGTTTCCCTCTCTAAGCTTTTCTGCATGTTTCAAATTGTCATTACGTTGGCCCCGATCCAGGCAAAAATATTTTGAGTGTACGATTCTTACAAGAATACGTCTTTTCCTGTTGAATTTTCTGATCGATTCCTCTTTCACTTCAAATCTGTAAAAATCTTGCTTTGTAAGCTTAGCCAAGAGCACATAAAATGACTGTACTGTCTGCTTAGTGCATACTTTTACATGTAAAGCCACAGTGAGGCCATCACAGACAATCTTGATCAAGTCTTTTTTCCTTGATCTTTTTACTTCTTTTGCCTACATTTAATTGAAAGAGAGCTATAATGTATTTCATAATACATTTGTAGGTCTATAATTAAATGTATAGATCAGTTCTGGGAGAGATGGCACTTCAGATATTTAACTACTTTGTGAGCTGCAGTAAAAAATTTTTTTCCATATTGCAGTTTCTCAATAGAAAATTAGAGCATGTTCATAGTTTGTTTGAACAAAATTGATACAGAAATAGCTAAATTGCACATCATATTATGTGCAAAATGAATGTGAACTCACACTCCACACACAACACCACCTGAAGCTCCAGTGACTTTTACCCTTAATTGTTGACACTAAATTCATCTAGCACTCCGTAGGAATTATGGCTGATGATTGTCATTTTCAAACTAAAGTAAGCCAGAATACATGCCAAAATCTTCTCTTCATTTTCATAAAATCATATTTATGCAGGGAATAATTTTACTTTCCACATTTGATTTGCAGTTTTAGACATTGAGGAAACATTTCCAATTCTTTACTATGCAGTTCTATGTGAAAAAGTTGCTACACAAAATACATTTTGTATAGCAATCTTGCTAACATGCATAGCAAATTACAATGCGATACCAGGAAAATTATTCCCTGTATATGCATGTCTAGCGATTTGTGAATACATCAGCTCATTTTACATCAGTTTCTGCACCCTTACTTTTCCTAATATCAGGGGTGTTAGAGCATCTTTGAAAAGAAATATGAAAAATCTGAAAAATTCTGATAAAAATATGTAATGCTAAAAAATATCACTCTTTTCATTGAATGTGTATTGAAAACACCTGAAAATAAGGGCTTTTAACCATGTCCAAACAATCACAATTCAGATTAAAATCTTAACTCTCACACCCCTGTAATATGTACCTTTAAATTCCAGCTTCAATACAATCTGTGTTTCTAATAATTGACCCAATCTAATTAAATGTCCTAGATTTCAAGCCAGTTACATATGCAGGGCACAACAAGATGACTCATACTGTCTGCACATTAATGCCACTAAAGAGGCCTTCATAGACTTTCTGTAAATCCAATGTCCTTCAACTTCTGCTTCTGTACATTTCAGGGGATCAATTTACTCTTCATTTTTGATTTTCAGATTTCAATGTTGAAGAAATATTTTCAGCATTAAACTGCGCAGTTCTGTTTAAAAATATACCAAGTAAAAAAAAAGTTAGACATCTTTTTCTGGATCAGTCATCCTAAAAGGCACAACAAATTGTGATGCAAAACCACAAAAATCATGCGCGTATATACATTTCCAGGGAGCTGCGGTGAGAAGAGCATGATTGTTTCACTGGCCTAAACGAGGATGCTTTCTGGGTGCTAATCCAATTTGATGATGACTTGTACTGTCTGCACATGAATTCCACTATAAAGAGGCCTCCATAGACTATCTGAAAATCCATGTAACCTTCAACTACTGCTTCTACACATTTCAGGGCATCAATTTACTATTCATATTTGATTTGCAGATTTCAATTTTGAAGAAATATTTTCAGCACTATACTGTGCAATTATATAAATAAAAAAGTAACGAACTATAAAGCCAGAAATCTTTTTCTGGATCAGTGATCCTACAAGACAGAAAAAAATTGCAATGCAAAAGCACAAAAATCATTCCCTGCATTTGCCCCTAATTTTAATCAAAAAGAGAATGTAAGATGTGCATACTCCTATTGTTAATGATTACACTACATTGTTGTGTGGAAATTGATTTGTTTCTTGTCATCTTACTCATGTACATTTTGCTCCTGTCAAAAAATTAATATTAACCCATTGACTACTGAATTCTGTAATTCGCAGACTTAGTGCAGGGAATAACCAATAGACAATGGGTTAATATAGATCTTTCTTCTCTTTGGGGCTTTTAGCAGAATGTGGCATTTGTTCAATATCAAATTTATTGATACCTCTCTTTGCAAATTATATTGTTTTTTTGTTTTTCTAATTAAAATTCTGCTGTCTTTAAAATTTGGGCATTCCATTTTAGTCAAAATATTGATTGAAATATTCTATGAATTATTCTGCTATTATTGTAGCAATAAACAAGACAATAAAACAAAAAAAAAGTGAAATGCAGCTTTTACCTGCCCCATTCTATTTACAAGACAGGAAAGTGAGTGACGTACTTAGGGCGCAACTGATTTGTCCTTGACGATGTTTGCAAAGGACACTATGAAACGAGGACAGGCACATACAGGGGCAAAACAGGAAATTATACATAGCTGTTGATCAGCGCTCGGGTGGTGTGAACTTGCAAATGAGATAATGTCAAAACTAGTTTCATTCGCAGTTGAAATGTTTCGAGTCATATATAGCATATTTTTTACGGCATTACTCTAGATATTTCTAATCTGATGGTAGATTAAGCTTTGAGGACACCATAGCAACACCTGATGTACAAATAGTTAGATTATTATGGGTTTACATTTGACAATTTTACTAGTTACATTCGCAGTTGAAATGTTTTGAGTCATATATTGCATTTTTTTATGGCATTACTCTAGATATTTCTAATCTGATGGTAGATTAAGCTTTGAGGACACCATAGCAACACCTGATGTACAAATAGTTAGATTATTATAGGTTTACATTTGACAATTTTACTAGTTACATTCGCAGTTGAAATGTTTTGAGTCATATATAGCATTTTTTTATGGCATTACTCTAGATATGTTTAATCTGATAGTAGATTAGCCTGTGAGGACACCATAGTAACACCTGATATATATACAAACATTTAGATTATTATGGGATTACATCTTAGAATTTCATTATTTCATTATGACTGCTATAACTAAGAAATACATGAGGCTTTTTAATAGCAATGACTGACATCGCCAAGAATATAAATAAAATTTAGCTGATTCAGCCAGTGGATTAGTCATAATTCTGAACCTTTGGCCAAAACAGGAACCACTTGCATCTTATCAGTTCATTGGTCCTTTAAATATCAAGATACCATCGATTTAGCACTGATAATTTATCAATGACCAGCTGGTCTCTTAACTCTTTTTTCTGCAATCAATGAATCATGCGCAGATAAACCTTTACGGGGAGCTCCGGTGAGAAGATCATGATTGTTTCACTGGCCTAAAACCAGGATGCTTTCTGGGTGCTAATCTATTTTTACCATTTTGGTATATAGAAAAGATTCATCCTTCTTTACTTTCAAATATTATTTGTTACTAAGATATAAAACACAGTTACATTTAAGATTTTATTTTCAAGGCATTTTGAGGTCATTTAGCATTGTAAACATTCTACCAGATTTAGATTGAGAATTAATAGTTATGGTGTACACAATGCAAATTTCCAAAATGTTTACTATTCTTAAATTCTAAGATTGTCCTTCAACATAGTGGATAAATGATGTCAATGGAAACGCTTAATACTAAGACTTACAATCTGAAAGAGAAAAAGGCATGTTGACGATGTTTTCTGCTTCTAACCAAATCAATAATAAGACACCATCCGAATAAACATTCAGCCCCAAGATAAATGATCCATCAAGCTAAAAAATCAAGTTCCTCAATCAAACACGCAATAATATGATTTAATCCAGTATCCAATAAAATTCCTCAATTATTAAAGGAACAATATGAATTAATCCAGTATCCAATAAAAGTCCAATGGGGTAAATCCTTCTCACAATTTACATCAATCCATCGAGTATCTGAAAATCCTTGACTACGAATCGTTCTGAGCAAGGCAACTCAGCTAAACATCTCATATTCTCGAGCAAATGATACTCCGACATACATTCCTACTTGCAGAAAAACATCCAACTATAAATACCCCACAACGTCATCATAAACAAAAAACCACTAAACGACTTGATCGCTTGACCACAGGGTAAAAGTACACAGTGACATTAATTACCCCTTGACCAAGTTCTGACCATGAGGTTGGCGTGAACGGTGCAGGTTTGACCGAAGGCAAGCTCGTTTATGTCGACGAGAAGTAGGAAGCACGCACTTTCCAACTGACTCAACCGGGCCCAGCCTCTCGAAAGAGGAAGCGGGCTAACTTGAAATGTGCCAGGCACGTGCAGGGCAACGCTAAGTCTGGAGGAACCGCACAATGGCTGAAATCCACTGGGGATTATCTGGACCCCTGAAAATATGATCTGAAAGAGAACTGATTTCAGATTGAAATTGAAATTGTTTATCGATCTTGCAGTGGATTGAATTTTTTATTGGTCTTGAAATATCATCTCATTTAAATTTGAAGAGGAACTTTCCCTAATACATTGATGTGCTGTCAGTAAAAATGATAAATAAAATCAACAATCTGTGAAAATAAGAGGAAATCAAATAGTCAGNAGATTGAAATTGAACTTGCTTATCGATCTTGCAGTGGATTGAATTGTTTATCGGTCTTGAAATATCATCTCATTTAAATTTGAAGAGGAACTTTCCCCAAAACATTGATGTGCTGTCAGTAAAAATAATAAATAAAATGAACACTCTGTGAAAATAAGAACAAATCAAATAGTCAGACCAAAGTTATTAATTTTCAAAACTTTCTTTTCCACCTGTGATGAGTTGGTAACTATGGCATAATCTGACAGTACATCAATGTCTGAGGAAATTCCCTTTCATATTGATAATGAGTTGTCAATCAAAATGGATTGAATCCAACACCTCATGTATGGAAAGAATTCATTTAAGGTTGATAATAATGATAATACTAATAATGAATTGCTACCACTTTTATATAGTGTTTATCCCCTCTTCATGAGTAGTCTCTGGGTGTTCTACAAATGCAGCATTATTACCGAGGCTTTAGCAGTGCAGATAATTGGTGCATAACATTTAGGAAGGAAAAATTCCTGCCATGTTTCCATTTACTTCACCTGGCTTAAGTGTAGCACAATGTGGATGAATTTTGGTCAGTGTCACAAAATATCACTGGCAGAAATTTGCATACATACCCGGCTTAGGTCGATTCCCTTTCTTAAACATCAAAATACAATTTATAGCATTGATGTTAATTGTTCAACTACAATTTTAAGAAGTCTTAGATTATCTCCTCATCCAAATGATTGTATATTACTCCAATCACCAAGATACAGTTCAAGTGTGACAAGAGCATCGCTTTCCAATCACTTTCTTGTTCCTAAAATATGAACAAAATCCTGATTGTTACACTGTAGTTTTTGTTCAGTCTTTTTTCTCCTTCGTCCTATTTCTGAGATAATTCACAATGGTCTGCATCAGTCCCACATATTGAAAATCAGCACAGTCTTTTTCACAACTCAAGAAAAGAACTTTTCTGTAACTATGTATTATCCTTCATACACCAAAAAGGAAATAAATGTGCATCAATACTGTCTTCCTGATACAATAAACAACCTCCAACATTCATCAGTCCCACATATAGAAAATCAGCGAAGTCTTTTTCACAGCTCAAGAAAAGGAAATATTCTGCAACAATGTATTATCCTTATCACACCAAAAGGAAATATTCATCAATTCTGTCTTTGTGATACATTAGAAAACCAACATTCACGTATACTTGTAATGCGTGAAAAGAAACGAATCTCTAAAATGAAATTAATCTAATAATAAGATGGATTTTTCTTTGGGACTTCCTTGTGGTCATGTGAGGTTATTACGGTGGCTCCTAAGTCCAGTTAAGAACAAGGTATGTGCACCATGAAGTTTCTTTTTGCAACAAGGTCATGACTATTGCGATTTGGGATGTTAAGTTCGAGACCTGGGTTGCAATATTAGACCCTGTTCAGATCTAGCTTTTGAAAGCGGCTTCGATAAAACTAGTTTCCGAAGCCATTTCGGAATGCTCTTTAGTAAGAGGACCACGAAGTGGATTTTAAGTCCACTTCAAGCAAAGTTGCTCTGTTGCTTTGACGATGGATAAACAACTGGGTTCAAGTACTTCCCATGCAATCTTCATGCGTGTATATTCCTTTGTTCTCGCTCTATCTCTGCATATCAAGTGCCCAACATAGTAGAAACAGCCAGATGCTTGACATATTTGGGGTGAAATTTGCAAGATAAGGATGTTTCACGAAATTCGAGTTCTTTCTGATTACTAGCTGAACTGATGGTCATGAAAATCTTCCTCATGAGGTTAATTTGCAAACAAGTTTGGCCACTTAGGTGACCACTTGTTTCGTTCGAATAAGCAGTTAAACTAGTTTTTGTTAAACTTGTTCCCGTTAAATCACTTTAACGCCGTAGATCTGAACCGGGTCTTAGGTGACCTTAGATGCAAAGTTTGTGATCATGGGGCCAATTGCATGAAATGGTCTTAGCTATCCTCTTTTTGCTATTAAGATGTCTTAACTTCTTGTGTCATCCTCTCAACACAGGCAAAAACGTGGATACATCTATGTGAAGAGGATGGCACAAGAAGTTAGGATGCCTTCTTGTCTTTGTGCAATTGGCCACTGAACTCAAAATTTTGCAACCAAGAATGCCTATTTCATGTCCTGGGTCACAAACTTCACACCAAAGAAATTGCAAATCGTATTGATTGCAAACTTCAAAGTGCACAAGTCATTTTATCAACCATACTTAAAAGCCACCATAGGTAATAATTGATTCAAGCAAACCAGGAACTAAAGGATGGTCATGTAGAAAGTGAAAAAAATTACAGAGGTATGAAAGGATTTCCGTTACAAGAAATAATCTTCTATTCAAATGGCTTCAAAAATTCGTGGAAAAACGCACACCTTCCGGTTTGAAAATTTCCATTTTCACTTTCATTTCATTTCAATTTAAATTTCAGTTTCTACATTTGTAAAAGGACACCCACGATCCATACATGTATAATACTAGGATTTATTTTCAGCATTGCTTTCTCTTCTCTCTTTTTTTTTGGGGGGGGGAAGGGGATGGGGTAGGAAGGGTCAGGGTGCTACAAGAATATTTTTCACCAGTTGCCAAGTCGGGCAACCAAGTTTTAAAATCCCTTGCCCGAACAAAAGTATGTCTTGGCCAAAATTGATGGCCAATGCCAATTTGCACATGAAGATGAAAATTAGCATAAAACTGCAACTTGCCCAATTGGGTAAATGATGATTTAATCTACTTGCCCGACGGCTTAATTTTGTTGCTCCGGGCATGTGGGCAAGTGGGTTTGTAGCGCCCTGAGGGTGCGAAGAAAAATGATGATAATGTAATAACTTCTGAAAGTACTTGTAAGCAACTGTGGGTATTTGTAAGAGGTTCCACTTTCTCTGTTTTAAAATTTTAAAATAAAAAAGAACTTTGGCACATGAACCAAGGTACAGCTACAACCACTTTAGAAAGAATAAGTGGAAGTCTATCACTGAAAGCTTGTATTACTTTGGCGTACTATTAAACTCTACCAAATTTAGTGTTGGAGGGTGGTATTCTACCGCTAAAATGAATACAGTGAAAACTCGGTATAGAGAGATCTGATATAACGGAATTCCTGATATAAAGAGGTAACAATTCTGGTCCCAGCTCTTTATAACTTATTATTTATTTACTCTTATATAAACAGATTACTGATATAACAAGGTATTCCTGATGGTTCCAAGGACCTCGTTACACTGAGTTTCCACTGTAGCCTTCTCGGGCCTTCAAACCCTTATACTGGAAAGAGGAGGAATGATTTATTGAAAATACGGAAAGAAACCATGTTTTCCATAGGACTATGTAGTAAGATTATCAAGAAAAATAAGAATTAAAAAAAAAATAGCATTTAAACTCTGTAAAATCAATAAAAAAAAATTGATATTCTATCCCCCAAATTTCTAATGGTTGGGAGGTCTGCCTTGGTAAATCTGCCAAAGTAATACAAGCTTTCCATCTCAACTATGTATTGCACTCATGCACCTGCTGATAGCCTTGCTAAGGCTCAGATTTGATACGTCAGGAATGCAAAAACAACCAGGAAATACATCATAGATGCACTTCCCCTTGAACTTTCAAATAGCGAATAAAATAAATATAGAGGAAATATACATGAACCAAGTTAAGGGGAATTCCCCCTAGATATTGAATTGCTGTCGGTAAATGGAACAACAAAGTAAGATGTATATACGGTACTGTAAAATCAGATAATTCATTAAAAAATCATGAATTTTCAATTTTTTTTGTTTTGCCCTTAAATCTGTGATGGCATAATGGAGAACTCCCCATTCACTTTGTACACAAAATCAATTTTCCTCCTTTTCAAGAAAACTAGGTAAAATTTCATTTGTTTGAATGTGATTTAGCTAATCAATCAAGCATTTCATAGAGAATGATGGTGATGATGCCTCATTTGCAAAAAAAGGTAAATCGATTCATATGTTTTTTTGGCTTTTCCATAGTTGTATTCATCATGTGTTCATCATATTTCTTCTTTTCTTGTAAATGCCAAATAAATAAATAAATAAATAAATAAATTTAAAAAAATGAATTAATGAATTAATAAATAAATAAATTAATTAATTGATACATAAATTAATACATTAATAGATAAATAAATGTTCTTTATGTTGCCATCACAGATCACTAAGTAAGCAAAAGTTGCCAACTCAAGGATGCCCAAATGAAAATATGAACCTATGTTGTCCGCACCTTTCAAACATTTATCGTAATGACAGTAATCCAAATAGCATTGTCACCTATGCTGTGACAATGTAAATGCGATAATGGATTAATGCCCCTCGCTCACTAATACCTCCAACATGACCACTTCCTCTGCTTTCTAAAGCAGTTAATCCAACAAGGTTACACATTCTATCTATTGGTGTGTTCACACTGGAGCAAAGCGATGGCTCTAGACTGCTTCAACATAAATTCAGCTATGTACCAAGTATATTCCTTACTTTCCTCCTCTTATTTACTTAGAAGACACCCCCCCCCCCAAAAAAAGGAAAATTATTGTTTGTCTCATTGTTCAGGTAGAGAGATACACGATGGTACATTACCTTTATTTTTTTAATATTATGAAAACTGGGCGGTGTTTCACCAAGATAAGAACGACTTTACGCACGACTTTACGCTCGACTGGTAACTGTTCTTGCGCTAAATGATTTATTATAGTGCACGCATTCAGCGCAAGAATTGATACCAGTCGAACGTAAAGTTGTGCGTAACTTTAAGAACGACTTGGTGAAACACCTCCCTAGTGTAGATTTTGATTCCCTTACCAAGAGGAAGAACAGGCCATCTAAGGTTTGGTTCACATTTATAGCCAAAAACTTAAAATTTCAGAAACTACCCAGTACAACAGACCTACGTCAGTTTATACATGGAGCATGCTTGAAGGTGAGTTTGTACAAATCTCCTTCTTGTTTTAAACAAGGCACAAAGGCGAGTTTTTACAAGTAGCCTTCCTGCCATCTCGTCCTTGAAAAGCCACAATAGAGAAATTTTACAGATCGCCCTCCTTACCATTTCAACTAAAATGAGGTGCCTTAACAATTCAACTCGCATTTCTGAAACATTGAGGTGCATGCGCAAGCTCCAAGTGTAAACCGGAATGTAATTTTAGGTTACTTTGTACGATCACCTTCAAATCCTGATCGATCTTAAAGTGGGTTGGTTCAACATAACTTTGTAGTGAAAATAACCTAAGAGTACATAATTACAAAAGAATTTCACTATAAAAAGCAAATAGCCATCATTTGATGTCCGACATAGTTAAGTCACACAAATTGCAATGCATGGGACTGGGGGACTATTCCTTTGTCGTTCACAAATGGTTAGGGATCCAGTCATATCCTAGTTAGCTGCAAGCAGTTTTAAAATGGGGAAAATGGGATATTAGTAGAGACCTATCATTTGGAAAAGGAAACTATAAAGAACTCCAAAGAGACTTGTCTTAGACACTGGGCAGAAATACCTGATTAGGCCAAGAGGAGTATATTTATGCCTGCCCATCACCGACCTATAACCTCTGAAAATGGTGAGACCTGATATGATTATCATCATTATTACTATTTATATTTCATTACTCTTTATTTTTCCAGTCACTTAAACATTTAAACAAAATCACAGTAAAATTATTGTGTGAAATACAATCTGAAAGCTAGATGTTCATTTTTCGGGTGCAATTCAGCACCAGGAACCATCAATGAATGAAAAAAAGGATAACCAGTCGTTCGTAGAGTCATGGTTAGATCTACGAAAAGCTTAATGAAGCAAAACCCTGGTCAAAAAATTCACATCGTAAAATTCACATCGTAAAATTTCCAGTCGTAAAAATATACTTCAAAGATCCAGCCAACTTTAGAGCTTCCATAGTTTTTCGAAGCACCCTAACTAGGACATTCTATTTGTGCAGTATATATGAATCATATTGTGATGCTCCTCATTACAAATATATCATATTTATCATAAGTTAGATTGCATCTTTTATGCCACAGGCCTCGGTTACGAAAAAAATTTCCAATTATGCTGTAGGTCGTCAAACCAATCTTCAGAGATCCAGCAAACATTAGAACTTCCATAGTTTTCCAAGGCACCCCACATAGGACATTCTGTTTGTATTAGAGTGATATGATTTCAGCTGTTTTGCTCCTCACCATTCCATACAAATATGACCTGACCTGCTATTTTCTATTCAAAGATCCAGCAAACCTTTGAGCTTCCATAGTTTTCCAAAGCGCCTGAGGTGGACATTCTGTTTGTAGTGATGATATAATTCATACAGGGATGTGACATTCAGCTGTTTCTCTCCTCACCATTCTATACAAATATGACCTGACCTGCTATTTTCATATGTATTCATGCATAGGGAATACCAAGTCTGCAGGCACAGACCTGTAGCTTAAAGACATTGTCACACATATTTCAAAGATCTAGTAAACTTTAACGCTTCCATAGTTTTCCGAGGCACCCCAACTAAGAAACTCTGTTTGTATAGAAGTGATATGATTCATACAGGGATGTGACATTCAGCTGTTTTGCTCCTCACCATTCCATACAAATATGATTTGACCTGCTATTTTCATATGTATTCATGCATAGGGAATAACAAGTCTGCAGGCACAGACCCGGGGCTTAAACAAGTCCTACAGTAGTTCATGATTTGCTTAGTACAAACTACAGGGTCTGCAATCTGAGACTATGTATAGGCCTATATAATACTTTAATAATAAAGCTCCCTCAGCCAAATTAGGGATTCAAACATCCAGACTTTGTTTGTCAACTAAAACTATGTGAATCGCAAATAAAATTAAGGTGAGAATGATTGATTAATTAATTAATTGAATTTAATTCCGTGTAAAAACATTTACAATTCTAGATTACGGCAGATTGCCCAACTTAACTTTGCCCATCAAGGGAGAGCATGTGTTCCGATAGATCTGTGTACATAAAAATATTACATAATCACAACACATAAATACTACATATAAAACAAATCAAATAAATTTACATTGATCAAAATAACATTGGCAATAAATACAATCAATTATAAATATTAAAATGAACACCTAGTATTACAGCAACTAGGCAATATTAGGAAAAGAAAGTTTGAGATCGGGGTGTTCGGGAGCGAGGGGGGGAGGGCTGGTGAGTGATAGAATAATGGTCACGTCATAATTCTGCTATCTGTGATTTGAAAATGTTAACACTGGGTGAAGGTCTGTGCGTATAGACTATATGTACAGGACAGAGTACAGCCTTGGCCTCATATGGCCGTTTGTTTGAAATAACTTGTTACTCATTATATCCCCATCACGATTGGAGAGAAAAAAATTATTTGACAGGTGCTGTTCAGAAAGTATGAGGGATTGATAATACCCTAGCCTACTTTGATGGGAGAGGTCATTTTAGAGGAATCATTTGTACCCCCTTCCCCTATCTCCTCCCCTCCCCCATCTCCTCCCCTTCCCCTCCCCTTCTCTCCCTTCTTCCTTTTTCGAATCCTTGTACAGAATTTCTATTCGGTCCAAAACAATTGTTTGAATGCCCTCATAGGCTTTTTTTTTTTTTCAAATCACGTCAGTTGGTCAGAAATATCATTTTTTTATCAATTTGGTTCTATTTCTTAACATTAATTCATACAACTCATTCAAGAAATAAGTAAAGTAAATTAGAGCCAAAGATCATCTATAAATGACTTTTCAGGTTGTTTTCCACATGTTTATCTATAATTTTGCTGTGATTTTTCAATTTCTGAGAAAAAAAAGAAAAAAAAAGGTCAGATCGGACCATTTTCAGAGGGCTATTTATACCCCATTTATATTGAGCTAAAACACCGCTACAGAAGCGAGACAGTCCCGCGACTATAGCGGAGTTGGCTTCATTATGAATGCTGCAGACCCGCTATAAACTATCCCGGGACAACACCGCTCCGCTATAACTCCGCAACAAATTATTCCGCTCAAACCCTAGTAATAGCACCGAGACAGGAGTGGGACTGAAGCAAGAGGCCTTCAGTATGAATACACTCCGCTTTAACACCGCAATAAACCGCCTGTGGTTTGTTTACTTACCAATGTTCGCTCTGCAATCTGGTATACATGAATTACAAATAAAGCAACTTAGGGATTTAAATCAATTGTATTATTATTTAAATAATACATTTTACAGAAATAAAATATTTTGCATACATTTTTTTTCTTCAAAAAGTATTATTTTTTCAATTAAGAAAAAAAAGAAATACTGATCGAGGATCAAGACAACACGTGTTTTGTTACGGAAGTCGTAAAAATCACCCGCCACAGTATGAATAGCCTACATGATATTTATCCCGCGACAGAAGCAGGATAACTTTTCCAATATGAATGAATTTATAGCGGGATTTTAGCGGTGTTGCCTTCCCGCGATAGCAGCGGGATAAATTTGAAAACCAATATGAATAGGGTATAAGTGATCCCAAACAATTTTTAGAGGAGGGGGGGGGGGGTATTGATAAGTATCCTGGAGTTGGTGAATGCTTACCGCTTCTGAAATGCCCGTTTGTATTTTAGATTTCAGCCTATTGCATGGATGAGGAAGAGAAATTCATTATTTTTTCGTAGACATTGTTAGTATTCATTGCATCTGTTGCATTCATATGAAATTTTGCCAAATTTACCCCTTTGTTAATGACCCCCGCTAGAGAGGAAAATATAGTTTCCCTATCCAGTTAACTTAATGCGTTCATAGTGTATGCATAGTCTGTGGGTTCAAACGGTTGTTTTCAGTTTCGTAATAAAATCTAGGGTCTGCAGTCAAAGACAACATCATACTCATGTGCCCCCTTAGTCAATGCAAAGGAAACAGAAGGAAAGTCAGAGAGTAGACTTCGACTGCAGACTCTGGATTATTCACTGTGCACATTTCCAAAAACAACAAAGCCATGAGTTTGTGCCTGTACAGTGTGTCTCAATAAAAACGTAACACTTTTGAAATGGTTGGCAAATTGAGCATATATAGTTTTATGAAGAAATGTTGATATGTATAGAAAGCTGAAGGATC
>BQKZ01004661.1:7088-19013 GCA_036244855.1 Temnopleurus reevesii | reverse complement strand
TTGGCGGTGGTGATGATGATGATGATGGTGGTGGTGGTGGTGGTGGTGGTGGTGGTGGTGGTGGTGATGGTGGTGATGGTGATGGTGACGATGATGGTGGTGATGGTGATGGTGACGATGATGGTGGTGGTGGTGGAGATGGTGATGGTGATGGTGGGGATGACGATGGTGGTGATGTTGGTGTAGATGGTAGTAGTGATGGTGATGGTGGTGTTGCTGTTGGTGGTGGTGGGGGTGGTGGGGACGGTAGTATTGGGGATGCTGGCGGTGGTAATGATGATGAAGAAAGTGATGGTGGTAGTGGTAGTTGTTGTGTTGGTTGTGGTGGTGATGATAAGGAAGATAATGATGATGGTGGTGAGGATGAGGATGATGATGACGGAGGTGAATGTTATATTGGTGATGGAATTGGAAGCGGTAGTTGTGGAGGCGATGAGATAATGCTGATGGCATAAATGAAATGACAATGATGATGAAATGACAATGAATATGATCAAAACTTAAAAACCATTTTTATTCTCTGAATTATCTCACCAGGAGAAGAAGGACACGTTGCCGTGCCGACAGCCGTAGTAACTTCTATAATCCTCGTTACAATAACATGACAAATGAAGTCATGATTGAACCCAGAATAACGAGGTCTTGGATAAGCTACTCAACGCCAGTGAGCCGTGTAAGTATTCACATTATGTAGAACAATTGCAAAACCTTTTTAAACTTTCAGGAGGATTGAACACATGTGTTAATTGTGGCACCATACATGTAGCTTTTGACTTTGTGCTCATAGAAATTGACCTAATACATGAATAGAATAAGAAAACATTCTCACACAGAATCTGACCATTGTAATTGTTTAATCATTTGTTGTCTCATGCAGGGGATTTTCATTAAGAAGAATAATCCTTTGGATTGACAAAATCATTGAATATTCTTAGATGAACTTTACCCAATTCAGACCTCAATCTGATCATCATGTATATTGCAAATTTTAACAAGTTACAGTCTAACCTCGTTATAACGAGGTCATTGGAACCAGTGAAATTGCCTCTTTCTTTTGAAACCTTCTTATATCGGGGTCAAAATACAATAAAATACAAAGAGATAGGACCAGGAAAGTTACCTTGTTTTAACGAGAGCTCTTTATAACGAGCTTTGACTGTATATTAAGCGAAGTGATAATTTTTTTCATGAATTTTCTTCTCCCCTTTCTTTTCATAGGAACATTCCAACAGCTCCAGTGGTAGCTTACCCAACAAACTAAATAACGAAGAGCTGGATAGAATGCTGCCCTCTCCAGTTCCCTTTGCTTCAGTGTTGCCATGCCAGGTGCCTTGCGCTGTGCCATACAGTGCCACAGCGCCGTATTACTACGACCCCTCGCCATGTGGGGCAAGACCAAAGAACACTAACATCGGTGCTTGCGGCGGCGGAGGTTTTTCATCATTCCGCGACTTCAAATTAACTGAAAACCAGCTACATAAATTCACGGATAGTTGCAGTGATTAGCTGCTTGTGAGGATAAATGTATATAAAACAGATTGCTGCATTTGTGGACTCGTTGGAGTCTGTGAACACATTGCAACCGCAAGTATTATTTAAACTTTAATGTGCAGTATTGGAGGAAAAAATCCTTCTTCTTTGGAGCTTCGACAAGAGCTTTGCAGCTCTCTATCTTTTATGAGGATATTAAATGGAAAGCATTTGACAGAACAACAAGAGAGGAAATTGGCCAAGATTTGCTGTCCAGCGTTATCAACTTTACGACAATGAGTGAAGGTCTTTGCTTCTCTCTCCTGCCGTTGGGGCTAGTGAAAGCAAACGGGAATACTAAATAGCGACTTTGCCAACTCACTACCGTGCATTTTGATACTTCATAACTATTAATGTTTGTGGCGCAACGAGGGGATTTTTGTGTTCCAAAACCCAAGCTGGTGTTAGAATCTTTGTTTTTAATCTGCAGGAATTTCAAATGGAACAGAGAAATTGCAGTTTCAAGTGTTGTGCTCCCAAGTATTTTTCAACATGTGTTTGAGAGATTGTTTTTACGCTTTTTCCACCAAATATCACTGTTCCAGAAAATGCGGTCTTTTCAAGTCAAGAACATGGACATGAATATGTCAGATCTATGCTCCTCCACCCTTGCTTGTGCGCAATCTGCAGATTATTTTTATACTGATGAAAGAGCCCTCCAACTTCTTGATATATGCAGATTTTGTAACTTCAGTGAATCCAGCAAATTTTCTGTAAATCACTGCACTGATTTTTAAACATATTTTTCTTGTTGCAGTGAGAATCATCATTGTTTTCCATTTGATGTTACAGGGTTTGGTCACAAAATGTGATTTTGATATGATCTGTTTTTGTAAAAGATGTCTCCATGAACCAGGCAATGTATTTTTGTCTTCTTTAACTGTTGTTGTATTCAAAGGATTCACAACTAGTTGTCTATGTATAACTAGCAAACCCTTATTGCTAATCCCTTTTTGTATGTTGTATTCATATGCTTTGACAACTTTAATCTCTTTTGGAGAAAATATGCAATATTTGATATTTTTATTACTGCACTTTTGTATAAATATTTCTAAAGTATTATTAGATTTGTAAATAGATCTTGGACAATTTTATTGTACACAAAATCAGCATGACACTGCCAAGAATGGAATGTTGAATTTACACTGCATAAACTAGGGTGTTAAGATTTTATATCGACTCAATGATTATATTGTGTATCACCTGAAGTGTTAGAACAACACTAGTTATGTATTAGATTGATTTTAATCTAACACCGTATGGAATGAAATTTATTGTTTTAATACCAAAATACTTGTGTGTTAGAAATTACATCATTAGAATTTGTTTTTATTCAGCACTAATGTTTTTTCTAACACTTACGGTGTTACTTTAAATAATCATCTAATCGATGTTCAATTTAAGACTCTTGTTTTTGCAGTGCATTATATTTTTGTGCTTACCTTTGATAACGTCAGAAAATACTAAGTGAGCTAAATGAGTTATATCACTGCCACCTGTCTTGATTTAGAAAATTAGTCCTGAGCAAATGTATTCAAAATGATGTGCGCTTGTCCAATACATTTTTTTTTTGCCAGAGCTAAATTGTTTAAGTACAAAATGCATAAGTTTTAGTATCAGATACATTGTACATGTATATACATGTATAGTTGATTTTAGAGCAAATCACTGTTGATATGTGCAAGCAAGTTTTAGCATTAAGCATTCTACATTTTGATGCAGTTGCGGTCAGTTTTCCTTGCATGAGTTATTCAGGAGGGAATGCTCGCCTTTTTATATGTACAAGGTACTTAAAATACTGATAAAATAACTTCATGTGTTATGGTTTTCAGATATGACAGATGTCTGCAAGGGTGTGTTTCGATTTGCACATCTTTCTGTGCGTGAAGATTGTTATCAATTCTTTGTAATCCTTGCAGTGTGGGGAGTGTGGTTAATATGACAAAAGAACTGACATGCGCTCAATCTTTTGATTTGCACATCTCTCTATGCATGAAGATTGTTACCAATTATTTGTAACCCTTGCAGTGTGGGGAGTGTGGTTCATATGACATAAGAACTGACATGCGCTCAGTCTGAGCTAGATTTATATGTTGGCATGACTAACAGAAATTACTTGGAACATTGCTTATATCATTTCCTCTGTGGCTTTTCTGTGAAAATAACCCTAAAAGAACACAAATCTGGTAATAGAGTGTGAAACTTTTTTTTAATATTGAAAGTTAAACTGAACATACGACTTGAGATATATATTTTTAAACAAAAAAAGTTAAAGATCATATATTTTTATTTGAGCAAAATATCAATCTACATGTATTTTGATTTAAGGTAAATATATCTTTTGTTGTCTATAAAGATTTTGATAAAGAAAAATAAAAGTATAAAGTTTTTAATCATTTTATTGATAATCATGACATTGAATAATTCACATTGATTTTCATAGTAAGATAAAGAATAGTAGTTTCAACAAAGTTTTTAAAAAGTTTCAAGTATACAGGTATTTGATTTGATTTTGTTAATTTCTTTCTCTGGCCAGAATGTGCCGTGAACACAACTGTTAATTCAACAGTGCTGGGATATCGGGATGATTAACTTAAACTAATTGTTTTGTGATTGTAGAAAATACCTTAAAAAATCTATTTTAGAGAATACATCTAAGAGTTCCGACATCATTCTTGCCAAATCCTTTCTTTTTTGGGAGATAGAGGCATGTTGTTACAATCTTTTATAGAGTACTTAATTTTAAATGGTTCATCCATAAGAAAAAACTTTTTATTCATAAGAAAAAAGTTTTTAACCCCAGATTTTAGAAGCTTCTTTTTTTATTGGCAAGACTTACAAAGAAAAATAACATTGTATTCATTAATTTCTATGACAAGAAATTCATACAAAAATGATGTTTTAAGTATTTCAATATTCTATGCAGTTTTTGAGCATTTTTAGCAGGACGACTGTGTTGAAATTTGTTATTATGCATTTGCATTTTTTAAAGAAGAGCTTCATGCTTTGCATGTGTTTTTACGCAACATGCCACTTTCAATTTGAAGGAAAGTTCTCATTTCAAGGCAGAGTTAGTATTTTTGTATTTTTGAAAGTTTTACAGCAGAAGCTTTTAAAGTGGTTTTTATCGAGAAGATTTTATTGGCTGTTGATATCCGTAGAGCTAAATTCAGTACTGCTAATAAGAAAGCAATCACCAAATTGAGAAAATCTTGTTACTCCACTAGTGTAGATTATCGATTGTTGTAAAAAGAGAAAAATGCAAAATTAGATTGGTTTCTGTTTTAAAGAAAGTTCACAGTTCATTTTGGCTGGTGGGATATTAATTATTTATTATTTGTTTAAATGATATAAAACAAGATATGTATTCTAATATGTCTAACGTTGAGTGTGATTAATTAATCTCAAGCAGTGTTTAACTCAATTAGATTTTCAAAGTATTATTAATTTTGAATTTGGATTCTGAAATATTCCTTAAGTTTTTGTTTGTTGTATAGTTTATTTTGGATGTATATTTTGCATGCTTGTGAAGCATTAGATGTATGTATATTTGATATAAAGATATGTTATGAAAGGAATGGATGATTATTCGTCAGCGATAGAGTGGACATTTTTGTAAGGTTTACAGAGAAGGTCATGTTCATACAAATACATGTATATTGTTTGAAAGAGGTTCATCAACGGATCAACTCTCTTCAATTACAAATGTATGATTACGAAAATGTTGCCATGATTTTAAAGTAAGGAATTGATAGATAGAGAAGGAAGATATGAACAGTGCGGACATTTGATAAGAAAGTCTTAACTCTTAAGTAAGTGTCAAGTTTGACATGATTGTACGATCACCTTGGTGATGTTTCACCCAGATATGAAAGTCGTTAAGAACGACCGGTATCATTTCTTGTGCTAAATGCATGTACTCGTATTAAGATAATCGATCATTTCTCAAAAGAACTGATGTCAGTCGTTATAAAGTCTTTCGTAAAGTCTTTATCTTTGTAAAAGCACCTCCCTGTTTTGCTTATAATCTGTTTTTGTTGTAAAATCAAGAGAATTAATTATCTTCTCTTAATTTCATGGTGCGTATGTTATGACCAAACTGACATTGGTTTGTTATCTTGTGGCACTGCCTTGAAAATGACCAGTATTAATATATGATATCATTTCATCCCTTATGCTAATATCCATACAAACATTCCTAATAGATTCACATGTTGTGAAATTAATCCATTTTTGTATGAAAAATCCCATACTTTCATATTTGACTTAAAATATTATGTTTTATTAAATGAAACCTAACTCATATTGTATAAAGTTTGCAGTTATATTTTCATATTTTGTACAGATGTATGTATAGAAGTTGTACTAAGTTTTGAATATAGTTTTGACGGGTATAGCAGGATATAGTTTGCTTGTAAAAATTATTGCATATTTGAAAATATTGATTTGTTGTATACTTCTTTACAATCTATATAAATATATAAGAATATATTGTCTCAATAAATGATTTTAGTTTCTGCGTGTAGATATATGCTCAAAGAAATTGATAGTGTATAATGAATGTGTCAACTGATAACAACTCGCAAAGTGTTTTTGACAATTTAGTACTTTTGAATTTTGACTGTTTTGTGATTTTGTTCAACTCATATTTGGTTTATTTTATTTTCAAAGACTGAATTAGGGTCCAAAATTGTTTCAAAATATTCATTAAAATACTTTGACATTTTTAGGTTTTTAAGTAACAAGTTTCCCAATAAGAGATATAATAAGATGTCTATTATACAAAGAGAAAGCTTCAAGTTTGTTTAAAATTACTTTGCAGCTATGATGGGATTCTTATTTTTATATTTTAAAGATTTTATATTCTTATCCCTTGTCCTTGAACATCCAAAAGTTTGGAGATGAAGAAAAAGTATAATTTGCAATCTAAATATTTCATCAACTGGCTCTATGTTTCAG
The DNA here is from genome assembly GCA_036244855.1 of Temnopleurus reevesii. Classification (NCBI taxonomy): domain Eukaryota; kingdom Metazoa; phylum Echinodermata; class Echinoidea; order Temnopleuroida; family Temnopleuridae; genus Temnopleurus; species Temnopleurus reevesii. The sequence continues at coordinate 12,524 of BQKZ01004661.1, read as the reverse complement.
AAAATAAGATGGGAGTTATTTCAACATTTCAACAGTCTGTTGAAATGGTCCTATTTCCATTGCAAAAAGAGTTGATGGTAGTTCAAGTAATGAAAATCATAAGTGTGCATGCCAGTGAAATTATGTTTCCTCTCTACATGTATGTTGAAATCCTGGAAAATAAGGGAGTTTAATTCAAGAATCCCTGAAAATCAAGAAATTTGACACATCATTCACTTGGTGTGAGTCTGCATCGAAATAGGTTTAAATGAGTGAATTGCATTGTCAAAATTATCATTGAATTAAAAAAAAAATTATCAAAGATATGTCAGGGAATTGTGTTATCAAATAGTTGGAAACCTACTTGTACACTCCATTTTTGAGCAAGGTTTTCTGGTCATGGGAACGTTCTTTGCTTCAAATGAACAGGAAAACTTGACAAGTTAGCGCAGAAAATCAAATTAGTCTACTCGAGATGGACAAGAGAGTTCAGAGTACTTTCAGAGCAATTTTTGGTCACTTTGCGTAAACTTTCCCTACCTTTGGCAGGCCCATACAATCATGAGTGCTATTGCTACCAAAATGTCATTTTTTTTCTGGAGTAAAAGGTGAGGTGAGGAAAGATTATGACAAGCTTTCTCATGATCGTTATGACAAGGTAATGAGCAACGCTGACAGAATGTAACCCGATTTGTACGTTCCAAGGCCATGTGTCACTTGTTGCCATGGTAACAAAGTGGCGTCTATCGTCAGGTTTGATCCTTCGCATCCAAGCCACCCCCCTCTCTTGTACCCCCAACNTTGTCTCCAGGATTTTTTTTTTTTACCTGAAAGTAGTGTTTCCCTGGTACTTTGAACTTCAAAGAATTGAGTCTACCTAGTATACATACTGCCTCAAATTCAATTCAAAAGTTTGTTTTATTAGGTGAAATAGGGGGTGTTGTTCAAAAGTTTCAATTGATGGCAGGTTGCAGTTGATCAAAACGTGCCAACCCAAATCATTGTTTCATGTGCGGCTTGTTATATGCGCTTAACGTGCGCAAATAAAAATGCGCATTACAATTTGCAAAGTTGCAGTTGATTTGCTGTTGATTTTGAGCAACACCCCATAAATCTACAGGATCATTAATAATGCTTCCATCTCCTGTCACCTATATCCTTGTGATGTATCATTATTTTTATTATTTGGAATTGGAATCGTAGTAGACATATTTATGTTGTGTCATGATAGATTCTGAAGCACTGCCCCCTTGTCATTATTATATATGCATACTTTGTATATCGATTATGCAAACATGATGTAATTCCTTATTATAGAATTTGTTTATTTATGAATGTGCAGCTCTAACTGTTGATATGAATATTAAGTTGTACCTCGATCACCTTATACAAATTGTCTAATGCAAGATTTTATGTCCAGTTAATTTTCATGCAACAGATAAGTGGTTGAATATTTATTTTCATTAATTATCTTTTATTTATTATGGTTGATTCCTACTTGCATGATCAGTCTTTTTTATTTTAATTATAGTCATAACCATTGTCATTGGAATATTACAAATTTGGTGATTTTCTTTTGTTTCTCCTTCAATAGTAAGAAGCAAAAAATAGTAATCCAGAATATGAAACCTACATTATAATGCGGCATTTGCATAATTTTCCGCTTGTTTTCTGTTAATTTGTTTTGTTTTAACTTTTCGATTCATTTTATATCCCTTTGTTGGATAATATCAACACAAAACGAATTGTATGTCGTGTATTTCATCTCTAATACTCTGTCCCATAACATTATTATCCCCTACACATAATTGTGAATTCATATCATATTACTAATTCTGTATCCAATCTTATAAACTCTTTTAATCAGTCCTGGGCGGTGTTTCACCAAGTTACGAAAGACTTTAAGAACGGCTTTACGCACGACTGGTATCGGTTCTTGTGCTGAATGATCAAAAATCTTTAATAAACATATTGCACTTGGAAACGTACTCCAGTCTTTAATAAAGTTTTGCGTGACTTTAATAACAACTTGGTGAAATGCCGCCCTGTAATACATTATTTGAAACCTTTGACAGTGAAATGTATAAAATTCCACGACATTTTTTAAACCAGGTATGTTTACTTCAATATATGTTGAAACAAAATTTTGTGAAGTGTGTGTATTTGCAACCCAGGAGTGTCCTTAAGTCTATGTCATTGTATGTATATTTTGTGGATGTTATTTTATTTGGTGGTTCAAGCCCCAATAATATTTTGTATATGTTTGCATAAAGTCTTGACTTTTGGACTTTCCATGGCCTGGCATTTTGTATTCAAAATAAAACCTTTGTTTGACATTTAGATATGATTGTTAATGGTTTGTTATTGGTTTCCAAAATAGAATGTCGATTGTGTGGGAGTGAAGTTCATATTTTCATATCTGAAGTTGGATCTTCATGTAATATTGTATCAGCTTGGAGGTCTAATTGGGGTTAAATTTTTGCTACTTTGAAAAAGCCTACTCCCACTGTTACCTTTAGACTCGAGTAACGAGTATGATGCTATTTTAAAACTTGGACATAACAACCAGCTATTGGGCAAGTTCATGAAAATGTAATATCTGTTATGCCAATTTCTTTACAACTTTTCATTGAAATTTATTGTAATTCAATAGTATGAAATAGATATAGATCTGCTACAAACATTGAATTTCAATAAATAGCTGTCAAGAAACTGGTGTAATAGACATAACACTTTTGATCTATTATGATCCAAGTTTTTTATTGTCTAAACTGTATGGAAGCTAAGATAAAGTAGAAAGTCAGTATAACGAGGTGCTTAGGACCGTAAAAATTATCTTGTTATAGCAGTAATCTCTTTATAGCAGAGTTAAAAAAAACAGTAAGTTATTAAGAGCTGGGACCAGATTATTTACCTCTTTTATATTGGATATTTTGTTCTAACAGATCTCTTTATACCGAGTTTCCACTGTATTAAGTTTTGCAGTTGATTCAATTGGGATTTGATGTTTTTGGTTCAAAACAGAGCCCTATCGCCGCTTTCAAAGTTTGGATACTTCACCCCGCGACAGATTCGGGTCCTTAGTCATACTCCCTAAGGGCAGTAAAAAGTGACTACTTTTAGGACTTGGTATTGATATTGGTGCAAGACAGATATGAGTTTGCGGGGGCTAAAGTGGGGTGAAAGGGGTTTGGAGGGAGAGAGAGACGGAGAGAAAGAGGGAGAGAGACAGATAGAAGGGGAGTGAATGAGAGAGAGAGAGAGAGAGAGAGAGAGAGAGAACGAGATATAAAAGGGGAGCGAACAAGAGAGAGATAGGTGGAGAGAGATTGAGATGAGATGGAGATGGTGGAGCAAGATAGTGAGAAAAAGAAAGTAGCAGGGAAGGGGGTGATGAGAGATGTAGAAATGAGAGAGAGAGACAGATATGAGTTAGAGGGGGCTAAAATGGGGTGAAAGGGCTTTGGAGATTTAGACGGAGAGAGAGAGAGAGAGAGAGAGAGAGAGAGAGAGAGAGAGAAGGGGAGGGAGAGAGGAGAGGGGAGAGAGAGAGAGTGGGAGCGCAAGAGTGAAAGACTGGGACAGAGAAGTGGGAGAGCATGAGATAATGAGTGAGGGTGTATCGATGAGAGAAAGATATATAGATAGATGGAGTGGTAATAAGGGATGAGGTACATGAAGGGAGGAATAAAGAAGAGAGAGAGAGAGGGAGGGAGAGAGAGGGAGGGAGACAGGGAGAAGGCAAAAAGAGTAGGACAGGGAAGGAAGGTGGGGGAATGAGTGAGAGTGTATCGATGAGAGAAAGATATATAGGAGGAGGTACATGAAGGGAGGAATAAAGAAGAGAGAGAGAGAGGGAGGGAAAGACAGGGAGAAGGCAAAAACAGTAGGACAGGGAAAGGGGAACGAATATGAGTGAGAGAAATAAAGAAAAGAGGGAGAGAGTAACAAGGAATGTAAGAGAGAAAGAAAGAGGGGTAGGGAGCAGAGGTAGAATGGCTCACCACTGTCTCAGGTTGCTCTGTTCAAAACATTTTACCTGCTTTCCCCTATTTCATTTGATAAAGCCCTGGTCACATAGGACCCCGGAAGCAACACGATTCACCCGACTCGTTGTTCTGAGGCACTCAACTGTGAATTAACAAAGATTCTGGGTGAATCGTGTTGCTTCCGGGATCCTGTGTGACCGGGGCTTGTAGGAAGACTGGGGTAGAGTTCTCCACTGTCTGTGTAATTATACACTTTTATCGATGTTCTTTTTATTAAGTCAGCACATGTGAGTGGGGGAGCAAAATTTAGTTACATATTTGGTAGCAAAATTCTTCATTGACAAAAAAAACTTTATGAATAATAGGAATTGCAATCATACATTTTTCACCACTAGTCAAGATCTTATTCATAACAGGCTTTGAAAGCTGTACTTATGACATTGAGTGCTGAACTTGACTAATTACATGCATTTATTGAATTATAGCTCATAGGGATCAGTAGCATAGAATCAAATGTAGATCTCCTTAAAGTGTAACCTAAAGATTATATGAACCTTAATTGAATTAATCCTCTTAGTATATCTTAAAGGTGTTCATCCATAAAAAGCTTAACTATATACAAAGTTAAAAAGCTTTTTCACCTCTTAGCATTTGACACCTAATCTTTTCTCTTTGTTCCGTTTATCTTATCTTAACCATATGGATGATATGCTTAGGGGATTAAATACACCACAAGAAGTAAACCAATTGAGGCTTACTTTAGGTTATAACTGATGTTAATGATATGATTTAATTGTTATCATCTCCTCTGTCAACATCATCTCTATCGCCATCTCTGTGATCATCACTAACATTATCATCTTTATTAACACCACTATTACCACCTACCATCATTATCCTCATCATCATCATCATCATCATCATCATCATCATCATCATCATCATCATATTCATCATCATCAACATCCCTTCTCCTCATTATCATCATCATCATCATCATTATTATTATCATCATCAGTATTATCATTATCATCATCATCATCATTATTGTTATCACAATTATCATCACCATCATCGTAATTTTCATCATCATCATCATCATCATGATCACTTTCATCATCATTATCATCCTCATCATCACCATCACCATCATCGTCATCATCATCATCATCATCATCATCATCATAATAATCATCATCTTCATCATCACCACCACCACCACCATCATCATTACTATCATCACTATCATTAATATCATCATCATCATCATCACCATCATCATCATCATCATCATTATGATTACCATTGTGAAAAGCAAATCACCATCACCATTGTTATTATATACTTACATTAATCAACTAAATCGGACAATGGGTAAACAAAACACATTTTCCATATGGATACAATTATTATCTATTCCTCCTCCCCATTTCCACAAATCCCTTATTGCTCTCTTCCCTCCCCCCCC
>BQKZ01004660.1:19350-47568 GCA_036244855.1 Temnopleurus reevesii | reverse complement strand
CCTCATCATAGTGGAGTACTTTGCAATCAATGATAGGTGAATGCTCTTGGGATTTATCTGGGTCGCTGGTTGGAGAGGAGGTAGTAGTACCTTTGACCTCTGTTGCTTGATGGGAAGACTTTTCTTGTTTATTGCTCTTCTCCTCCATCTTCTTCGAACGCCGGGATGCAGTGCTGGAAACGTTGTTCTTTTAATGCATAAAAATTGAAAGACAGTGAAAAAGCAAAGTGAATTTACACAATATGCCCAAGTGAACCTAAAAAAGGTTCAAGAAAAAAAACCATTCAAAACCTTCCAAATGCTTCCAGGGCTGATAAAGTCAAACACTTGAAACACTTTATTGGATTTTCACCTGTAAGAAAATTTACTTATTTACACAACCAGTTGGAAAAAAACGTTGGTTTTGCAGAATATACTTCATTCTTGAAATTATGTCCAAGAATACTGAATTACAACTTACAACTGAAAGATAATGACACATTGATAGATATATATTTCAAATCTAGACATTCATTTGAAGGTAGGAAGAGTGGAATAGGAGAGAGTGTTGAAGAGATACAATGAGGAATATGTATATTTATATCTATTCAAAATATGTGACATAACTGGTAAACTAGCTGATTGAATATTAAATTATACACTTCATATTATGAAATAACTACCCCCCCCCCCAAAAAAAAAAAAAAAAAATCCAATTAGATATGACTAAAAAAATCACTAATTTCACTCATTTTCATGTCTTTTGCAGATTGTCCTCATCCTTTCTCATGTATAAAACAAAACCTTTGTTTGTTTGTTTTTTACCTCTGAATAATTCCTGGAGTGAGTTGTATCCCTATTTGGTTCATCTACATCATCTGAGGTTGAAGATATTCGATGGACAGAAACTGGCTTTTCAGAATCTGCCTTTGGAGATACTGAAGATTTGACATCATCTGGACTTCTGGAACCTGTCTTTGATGATGTAACGGGAGCAGATTTCATAGGATTGGTTGCAGAGGTAGAGCTCTTAGAAATAGTCTTTGCTGATGTGATAGGGTCAGGGCTTCTGGAATTTGCACTCTTCGACATGACAGCGGGAGATTTCTTGGAATTGGATGTTGAGTTCTTGGAATCAGTCTTTCCTGATGTGACAGAATCTGGAATCCTGGAAGTGGTCTCAGATGATGTATCAGTAGCAGATTTCTTAGGATTGGATGTTGACTTTGAATTTATTGAGTCCGCCTTTGCAGATGTGACAGAGTCTGTGTTCCTAGAGCTGGTGCTTGAAGATGTGACGGGGGCTAATTTCTTGGAACTGGGTATCTGCTTTGGTGCAGAGTTAGAATTCTTAGAATCAGTCTTCGTTGATGTGACAGAGTGAGAGTTTTTCAAGCTGGTCTTTGAGGTACCCACATCTGCGGAAGTCTTAGAAGTTGTTTCAGGCAAAGTTTCAGAAGCAGATTTCTTAGAATCTGTCTTTGATGATGTGAGAAGGGAACCGTTCTTGGACTTCGCTGATGGTAACATAGAAGGGTCAGATTTCTTAGAACTTGTCTTAGTTGATGAGATAGGCGCAGATTCCTTGGAATTATTCTTAGAGATTGTGGCAGAGGCACATTCAGTCGTACTGTTCTTTGATGAAGTTTGAGGTGAAGAATTATTGGAACTGGCTTTAGGCAATGTGGCATTGGCAGCTTTATATGCACTGGTCTTTAGTGAGTTGGAACTGGTAAGAGAGTCAGGCGTCTCTGGACTAGATTTTGATGATGCGATTGAGTCAGGTTTCTTTGGACTACCCTTTGATGTTGTAATAGAGTCTGGACTCTCTGGACTAGTCTTTGATAATGTAATAGAGTCTGGTTTCTCTTGGCTAGTCTTTGATGATGTGATAGAGTCAGGTTTCTCTTGACTAGTCGTTGATGATGTGATAGAGTCACGTTTCTCTTGACTAGTCTTTGATGATGTGATAGAGTTACGTTTCTCTTGACTAGTCTTTGATGATGTGATAGAGTCAGGTTCCTCTGGACAAGTCTTTGATGATGTGATAGAGTCAGGTTCCTCTGGACAAGTCTTTGATGATGTGATAGAGTGATGATCCTCTGGAGTAATCTTTGATGTGTCAGGTTTCTCTTGACTAGTCTTTTGTGATGTAACAGAGTCACCTTTCTTGGCACTAATATCTGACAGTGTGAGTGAGTTGGCCTTCTCTGGACTAGTGATAGAGATTGTGACTGGTTCAGCAGTTTGGTTCAATATGTCAGGGTGATTTCTTCCTCTGGTACCACATAATTTGCCCATCTCAGTGATCTGATCCAATGTCATCATTCTGAAAGAAAGAGGAATAAATTCCAAACTTACGCCAAATTTGCATACCATCTCCAGGGAATGATTTTCCTGGTATTGCATCGCAATTTGCAATGCATTTTTCCTGGATTACTATACAAAAGATACTTGGTTTTAATAGCAACTTTTTCACAAGTATACAGGAAAGTGTTGAAGATGTTTCTAAAATGACTAATCAAATATGAAAAGTTAATTATTCCCTTATCTCAATATCAAAAAGTCAGGAGTCTTGCTAAATTTTCTGAAGGGGAATAATTTGTATATCAGAGCAGGTAAAATTATATTGATCAATTATTCATTAATACAGATTCCTATTGATAACTTTAGAATGATAGCATATAAGAAATACGTAAATATAGAAATGCTGATGCTTAATAATGAAACTTGTTTTCTTCATCCTCATCAAAGCCTGTTCAGCAACTAGCCGAGTCACTCCTACCGAAAAATTAAAAATGTAAACACGATCACTGATAAGATAAAGCATAATATCATGAAATTTTTATATAACGCTAATTACCCAAGGTCTCTAAGCGCTCTACAATTAATGCAGAATTATTACCATGGCTTTAGCAATAGCAGCTAGTGATGCGCTTTTCCATTTCCAGGAATATATTCCTACCAGGTCCCAATTCACCTCACCTGGGTTGAGTGCAGCACAATATAAATTTCTTGCTGAAGGAAATTAACGCCATGGGTGGGACTCAAACCGGGGACCTCTGCATGAAAGGCGAGTGTCAGATCCACAACAGGATGCTTCCACTTACCTCATCATCTGTTGATAAAGGCACGGGACCTGCTTCATTGACCACCTGGCAGTATCCTGGAGCTTTAGAAGATCCTCATCTGGATACATGTTACCAGAAACAGGAGCGCGGAGAGTTCCTAAACAAACCTCTATGCTAGGGTAAGGATCAATACCGAAGGAGCGTAGTGCTTCGGGCAGTGACTCGGAACTCTTGTAGTTTGGCTTGATCAGGGCTTCAGCCATCTGCAATGAAAGTTTTGGAATGGATAAATGATACTGTGTAAGCCAATATTTTATCTTTAGATACTTTCATCATTTCTGACCGCTTCGACACATTGACGTGTTGTTATTTTACGTTTTTGACAGTGTTGGTACAAATATGAACGTGCATCGTACAGAGCGGAAAGTTTTGCAAGGCCAAGACTGCAAAATTCTTGAAAAAAAACCACAGCTTCATGACAAAGATTTGAGCTCACACAGTATTCCAATGTATCTGATTAGTAATTGGTGGCTTCACAAACAAGTATTCCAACATTCATGACTGTTGCATGAAATATTCATAGCTAATAACATTTGACAATAAACATTTGCTCAAAAAAAACCTTGCATTTCAATAGTATATCTGTGTATTTTATCAGCCAAGTCGGAAGACAAATAATATGCCGTCTGAATGATGGCTTGTAACATCCCTGACATTTTTAGAGTAATTTGGCTCTGATGTATGTAAATCCAGAAATCCTTAGCAACATATTGAAAAGTGGGCATTGAATAGTTCACATTTTTACTCGTTACTACCACCATTAATTTGGAAAGATCATTCATGAGATGTCGTTCATCCATCATGGTGGAATAATGTGCCAATGTAAATCAACCCAAATATTTGACAATCCATGCCTTATTCATATTGTTCTGATACATTATCCTCCACACTGGCTGACAAAGAAGCGGAGTGAAATTGCACGTTACAATTAGCAACTGATTTGCAGTTGATTTGCGATCAATTGCATCTTTTGAACAACACACCCTTAGTCATCAGAAAGACCCCAGTGAAATCTCTTTTTAAACGCAGCTTCAGCTAAACTAATTTAAAGCTGGTTCGGAATTGGATGCATTCACATCTGCAGGCAGACGATGTGAACTTCAATTCAAGTCCACTTCACGTAAAGTAATTTTGTTGCTATGCTGGGCATGCTCTTCCCGCGACACCCAATGTGCTCTAGTCTTGACTACAAGCCTAACTTATATAGGCATTTCAAGGTCTGACCACTTTCGAAACTAATTCAGAACACCACTTAAAACAACTTTTGAAATTGCGTTAATCTGATTCTGTTAACGCTATAAATGTGAACAGGCTCTTATGCCCACTGCACATGATACGATCAGCTTAATACGAACTGACTACAATTTGAGAAATAAACAACATATGGGCATTTTGACAAATGAAAATTACTTGATTATCTTTCTGAAAACTAAGATGAATACTAAACATATGTTTCAATGCATTTATGATCAGCTTTATGCTGGATACAAAGGACAAATCAGTTTAAAATCGAATACTGTAAAAGTGGTTTCTTTTGCGTCCAGAAACTTTCGCGGTTTCCATCGGTGTCAACTTTTTCGAGCGTGTTTAAATTCGCGGTCGGAAAAATTTGTCAATTCACAGTCAGCAAAAACTGGGGTTTTCACATGAAAATCTAGTTATAATCTAATTATTTTTTGTACTTATCACATACAAATGAAAAAATGAATGCAGGCTTCCCGTCTGTGTGTGTGTATATGTGTTGGCCATTAATACACGCAATATGCGAAATCTTTGTGGGTATGCGATAGCGTTGTAACAAGTGACGAGTTTCGGACATTTCCTCGCTTGTTCAATTTTGTGTGTTTTTCAAAACATTTTCGCGCGAGGTTAATTTCGCGGTTCAACCTCAAAATGCAAAAAAGTGCAAAATCAAAACCACCGCGAAAGAAACCACTTTTACAGTATAATCATTTGACTGCTCTGACTGTTCCAACTTCCTAATACAGCCGACTTGCTGTTCCTTTCAATGAGAAAACAAGCATCATGCAATTTTCTTGATTTTAACATTAATCTAAGTACTCAATCAAATATTTTCTTTGTGTTCAAATATTTCTGAGACATACATGTACAATCCAACTTTCCATAAAAATCAGATCATAAGCTGGTCGTAAGTTGTGCGGTTGGATTCAGACTCTAAATTTTCAGATTTATTTACCTTGAGCTCAAAGACATTTGCAATCTGAATTCCAAGAGCATTGTTGATCTCAGCATGTTGCTTCCCATCAAAGACAACCTGCAAATACAGAAACAAACATGGAAAAACTTGAAATTGCACAGGAACATTTAAAGACAATGGCCATTTTATATGATGCAATCCACAATGTTTGGATTTTTCAGATGCACTTCTCATAAATATTTCAATCAAGGCATAAACGATCATCAGCATTAAGCACAATTATTGTGCATTAATTAACTATTGGTGGTACTTTTTTGCACTTTATCTGGAGGCAGGATGCATCAAAAAACCAAACTGTTGTGTTTTGAATCCTTGTATTTTAGCTTCCGTTAAAATTTTTGTCTTCCATCTTGAGGATTAAAAGCTGGTATCTTTTCAAAGGGCATATAATAATAATACACAACATTTATAAAGCGCTTGATACAAAGTATTTCTATCAAAGCGCTCTGTGCAATATTACCCAGCTATAGCAAGACTACCATATGGTAACAATTCACCTCATCTGGGCTGAGTGCAGCACATTGTGGATACATTTCTTGCAGAAGAAAATTAAAGCCATGGATGAGATTCAAATCGATGACCCTCTTGTTGTAAGACAAGAGTCAGAACCGCTACACCACCACGCTTCAAGGACGGCTCATCTTACCATTTATACTGTGTCAAGGTAGCCTTAAAATCACATGAGCTATTTGTGTTCTCTTTTAGCCATTCGCATTTTGTAGTCATACAAAGTGACAGCTGTGTAAGAAATTAACGATTACCCTCATAATTTTTAACAGGTTTTACATTTAGCATTAATCCCAATGTCCTGTATTCCGATAGCTGGGTCTAGCTTAACCCAATTCTGAGTATGGATAAGTCCCAGGATAAATTAAACCTTGCTATCAAAATACGGTCAAAGGGTCTTCCCAACAAAAACGTGACAAAGTTGAAAAATCCTGATCTAAAAATCTGAAAATGTTTATGCACCTTTACGACAGATAGATCAGTCAGGAAATCCAACTCAGTAGGTTCTGATTGTTCTTGTTGCTCGACGAATGATGAAGCAGTTAGGAGGATGGCGAAGGAAGGGCCACTCCAGAGAACAGCAATCAACCAACCATCTGATAGTGAGAGAGAGACGATCGGGAAGGGTGACTTGCTCAGAAACTCTTTAATCATAGATCCAAAGTAGTTCACATCCTGTATAAGAAGAAAAGAATATGTTTGAAACAGATGAAGATAATGTCGCAAGAAAGTTACAAAGATTGCATTTAATTAGCATGGACAAGCGAAAACAATTGTTGCGCTACATTATCGTATGTCAACTAAACTATAATAGATAATAGTAATAATGAACATTTTTTATATGGACTTATCATTCACTCTGGGAAAATCCCTATGAGCTTAAGCCCCGGTCACATTGGAAGTAACACGATTCAACACGACTCTTTCTTCTGAGGCAGTTAACTGTGAATTAACAAAGAGTCATGTTGAATCGTGCCGTCTTCGGGCATCCATGTGATCGAGGCCATAGAAAGAAGGATGAATAGAGATACTAGATGTACATTTACTTGGTTTGCAATTAATTGGCTCTTGATTTAAGAATTATTTTTGCAACTGATTGCAACTTAATTGCAGCACGCACTATATTCATTTTGTACAAAGAATGAAAAGAAAAGATTGTCATCATGTGAATATGGTCAAATTATTCAAAAATTAAAATATGAAAATTTGATTGATGTTGATCACTTCCAAATAGATCACAAATGTCAGGTTTCAATAAATTTCTTTCAAAAATGTATAATTCTGATTTGATAGAAGTCGCCGTATATTTGTACAGATCGCATCCAACATGCACAGGAGATCTTTAGGAGGAACTAATTAAAATACTGTCTTGGCAGTCAACTCTCTTTAGTAACTTCCTGTTGAGAGTGGTGTCATGTACATGTATTGTTTTGGAACTTGTCTACAATGACAGCTTTCTCCTTTCCCTTTGATTCCCTTTGATTTCCCTTTGACAGGTTCTAATGAAGAGCGCAAGATTAAAAATAAATTCAAAGTCTAACCTGAAGAATCGTGATGGTCTGTTGGTCCATAGATTCTTGCCTTGATGCCTCTTGGTCCATGTTCTCTGCATCGCTTGTTGATCCCGAATGAACAGAATCTGAGTCAGAGATGCTCTCGCTCCCAACAGATTCCACATCATCATCTTCTGCAGGCAAAGCCACATCATCTCCCGGAGTTGCATTTTGTTCTGCAGGCAAAGCCTCATCATCTCCCGGAGTTGCATTTTCTTCTGCAAGCAAAGCCTCATCATCTCCCAGAGTTGCATTTTCTTCTGCAGGCAAAGTCTGCAGAGAGCTGCATCTATCACTCTGTGCAGAATCGTAGGAGAGGGAGCCTTCAGAGTGTTCAGTGCCTTGATCTGACGACGAGTCACTGTCTAGATCCGTCGTGGTCCTCTGAAGGGTGTACGTGTTCGTGGTGAGTGCTTCAGAAAGGATAGGTGCGTCTGATTTGATGGACACTGTATCCTGTTTGATGGCAAAGTGGTGTGGATAGGCTGCAATGGTTTCCCTGATCGCCAAACGTGTGTTCCCTACTGCTGCTCGTTCATAAGGACTCATTTCTTTGGTAACAAATGTTGTCAGCTTGTCTAAGGAAGCAACAGAGGCCTTGCTCTCTCTTTTAATGAAATCTTTCATCTTGGTGACAGCACTTACGAAAGGATTATCCTGTGTCTGAGATGTTCCTTGCGTCAGGACCAACATGTGAGGTAGTATGAGGAAATCACTGTGTAGCAACTCTAAAGCAAAAGTGAAAGTTTCCAAGCCGCCTCCCATGGCTAGAACCTCTGCACCACTGAGCAGGTGCGGGGTACTGCGGAACAGTTCCTTCTTCAGTAGCGGCCCATGATTGTTGAGATGATCCCTAAGCTTACATGCAGCTGATTGCATGTGACCGAAGATCAACGAATACATGATTCTTGGATTATCCAGCAAAGTTACAAGTCTATCATCCACTCGGAAGGCTTCCGGGTAACTCTTCAAAGTCTTTTCAAATTTACCCAGATTCATGCCAACTTTTTGCATTGCAAGTGGGGCAGATTGCGCTTTGCAGGCTTTCCACAGGTCCTCTAAAGAGCTCTGTCCAGTTTCTGAAAGACACACAATGATATCCTGCAAACCTTCCAGCAAGAAGTAATGATGCATCTTCATTTTCGCTTCGCAATGTCGTTGCTTCTTTTCACAGAGTCTAACAGATATTCTCTCCTCGCCAGAAAGCTCAAGAATTGTTGATATCTCTCCAACTAGCTTCCTTTGAGGGTGGCTCAATGATTTGCGAATCTGATGCATCACGTGGCTCAGTTTGCCAGCTCCGTCTTTCTGCAGAATGTCCTTTATTTGTCCAATGCTGTCTAAATAGCACTGGGAGAGGGAGACTGTATCGTTATCATGGACGTCAAGGGCTGAAGGAGGGTTCTCTGCAATGGACTTCATCATATGATTTCTGGCTTTTTCGTCTGGCAATATACTCTGTATGAAGGACTCCATTTCCTCCAAGGAACATTTGAATGTTTCCTTGGTACGGAGGTAAACTTTAATTGCAGACAGAAAGTCATTTATCTCCATGGTGATGGGGTAGTGCTCTGGAAGTACAAAAGACCTGCGGATGAAATGAAAGTCTGCATTATGAAAACAACAAATGATAGTATTGTATACTGGTAAATTTCAGTGCATATCTTTAGAGTGGGTAATAGTGTGAATAAGGCAGGATGGTGGTTAAAGGGGAAATTCACCCAGATATTGATGCACTCTAAGCAAATGAAACAAAATACAATGATCAAACTGTGGAAATTTGAGCAAAATCCAACAATTGATCAATTCAAAAGTTATGAATATTCAAAGTATTGATTTAAAACCCTTATGGGCTCCTTAAATTGCAAACATACAGACACCCTCCATTCACTTGGTACACAGAATTTCATTTTTTTCTTTCTAGAAAAGTAGACAATAAATCAACAAAATTCATTCCGAAATGCATGCAGAATCAAAATGTCCATATCATACTTGAAGAGAAAAGTACAATTCATAACTTTTGAATGGATGGTCAGATTTTGCTCAAATTTTCACAGATTGACCATTGTATTTTTCTACATCCACTGAGTGCATATCAATGTCTGGGTGAAGTTCCCCTTTAAGCATTGGAACACCAAACAAAAGTGAACTGTCAGGTTTATCCTTCAAATTCTGCAATAATTATGCATCAAATAATAATGAATTTCATGAATATTTGTCATTTGGATTCGGAGTATTATAACGACAATGATATAGAGAAGGCATTCATGAAAATTCAATCCTTTCAATGTCATCTTGTTGAAAAAATTTAATTATAAAATCGTTGGTCCAACTACCGGATACCAAACGTGTCCAGATCCGGACATCCAATGACTGGGTATATCTGCAGTCATTACAAAATAGATTTATCATTCTTAAGTCTATGATGCCTTTTCTATAAATGCAACAAATTCTGGCATTATCTTCTTATCTGTCACTGCTCCATTCACTGACTGCCGCCTGTTTCTTCATTGCTGGCGACAGATAGCCTCTCGCATTGACTTGTACAGACAGTGACACGAAAGGAAACTCACATTTCCCTGAAAGGATGGTGGTGTCTAGAATGATATATATGTGCACATAATACCTTATTATTACTATTACCTTATTACCTTATTACGCGCCTGGAATTAGTTAAGGCTAGCAGAACGATCCTAATTGTGCCAAAGCTCCCTGCAGAGGTCACTAATAAATTATTATTGTTATTGTTGTGTCACTAGTGTTTAGAAGTTTAATTGAGGTAGGGCCTACACATTCGTGGTGATTTCTCTTTTAGCCAAAGGTTTAGAATAACACTGAAATAATGAACATTCAATACATTGCACCTAGTAGATATCATTGTTATGGTTCCTCAACAATTATTATGACATCCGTCTTAGCTTTATGATCACCTGTCTTCCCAGGCTCTTGTAATGACGGCAGTCTTGACACTGCCTACCCGCATTTAATCATAATCCACTGCATTTAAACTTTTAAAGCTCATTATTCGGTTAATTCCACATAAGAATTTGGGCCATATCGTGTTATCTAAAATTTCTACCTTTTTTTCAATCTTACATGTAAATGTTCATTTTATTCTGTCATACTGAAAAATATTCTGGCATTCTCGTGAAATAGTCCACTTCTCCAGGCATAGGATTGCAATCAATTGGTCAGGAGCCAGGGAACCTCATCAACATTGATACTAGTTTACTAGACCTGCACACTGAAAAAGATGTGCCAGGGACTAACTTAATTAGACTTAATGAGAGGTAGCTTATTTCATAAATTGGCCAATATCCTCGGTTTCAAAGACATGTAAATGGTCACTTACAATGTACATTTTGGCTCCTACATTTTAAAGTGTTTTGCAATTATTAGGCATTGTTTAAAAAAAGGCAAGGGAAGTCCCCCCCCCCCCCCCCCCCCAAAAAAAAAACCCCCCCCCTCAATTCAATTGCTTTTGCTTTTTTGGTTCAAAATAATGCGTGCAGGCTCACCTTCCAGATGTTCTGGTAAGCTGTTTACTCATGAATTCTGTCGGCTGTTTCACGATCAGGACAGGAACAGAGTCAGACGAACTTCAACCTGCGACATGTGTTCAGAAAACACAAGTCACAACACCAAACGATTTCACGTACGACCTATGCCCCTATCACTTGCGCAATGCATGCCAGACAAACTCCGCGCCAAACTCTCCAACGCAACATCGATGAAAAGGTCAGCTCACGGTCACGCTCACGGTCCGTTGATCACAACATGGGATCGGTCAGGTCTGGGGAATCCCCAGGCGAGTTCATTAAATTCTAGAGGGCATATTATTGTTTTTTTGAAAGAGTATCTTATTCATTGTGAATTTCTGAGTTTTATTTCTGATTCATGTCAATTTAAAGTATATATGTTATTCCAATGAATTTATTTTAAAAATTATTGGAACTATTTTTTACTCAATGTTCACGGTATAATTGATATTTTATGATCATCATGGAAATTTTATGGTACACCCCTGTTTTCTGAATGGTACAACTGAGTGAGAAACGCAAAACAAAGCTCCGAAGCAAGAAAAGAGCAGGCGAGGCGAGGGTCGATATCCTGAAAATTATGTTCCAACTTCCACAGTTCCAGTTCATCTTTCATGGTGAGTTCAAAATCTCGATTTTGATATTTAAACGTTTATAAACCACATCTATACGATCTTTAAATTTTTGGTTTATATTTGTGTAGTGTAAGTTAGCATTTTTTGTGTGATGGAGAAAAAAAAAGAGAGAGCTCGAGGGTTTCAGAATCAAGAGTAAAACGAGATTATAATTACTTGGGTATAATACTTGGGTGTAGAGACAGAGACGGTAAGCAAAGCTTGTACGTCCATCATAAATATCACTCATCTCTGGTAGAAAACTGCATACCTCAATTGTCACATATATGCCAATTGCATGTTCATGATTATTAAAGGATTCACAAGATTATTCAGAAGAATTCATAGACTGTGATTTTGTAATTTTAGCAGGGGATGGGGCTTACAATCCCAATCCTAAAATCGGGGGAGGGAGGGGGGTTGGGCTTTTGCGACGGAGATACACAACCTGCAGAGAAGGGTTTTACGTCATTGGAGACTGTGTTTTCATCAGTAAGCTTTTTGCATGGCAACGTGTTGAATAGGGAGAGGGAGGTATGTGGTATGAAAAGACACCCCTTGCCCACAATTTTTGGATGTTGATGTGCCACAGACTTCGGGGAGTATTACTCCCCCCCTCCCTCACCGAGTATAGCAATATTTCATGATTTTGTTTTAAATATTAGAGAACCCCAACCACCAACATATATTGTAATAAAGAACTATTTAAAACATGTATTTCAGTTAAAAATGAAGATCCAATCAAAAGATATTAATTTTGCTATTCAAAATGCTACTGCATCCATGAGTGTTTATTCTTTTAGAAGTAATCTGTTTCTAAACTGAAAAAAAAAGAAAGGTTGATTCAAATTCCAAAGGATAGTGGAATTTATTATGAATAGTAGACATATTTTTACTGATCTAAAAATGATATATATTTTTTTTATGATAATGTCATTCATTTACCATTAGAAGGCATATGTCATGAAATATTGTTTCCTCTCATAACTCTCCTTGTATGATACATAGTGTATATCACACAAAAACACCCAGTGATTCTTTCTCTTGTAGTGCTCAGTGAACATTTCTGCAAAATGTATGCTTTTTAAGAAGCATATATCTTCCTAATTACAGAAATTGTCATTTTGTGCGGTACACCAATGTGATTAGCCTTTCAAGATATGTTATCTTGATCACAGGAATCTCACATTTAATGATGTTATTCAAAAGAGCAGATATCAATGCAGCAATTTAATTAATGTTTGTGAGACACCATCCCCAAAGTTTCTTTGGTTTTTGTCAGAATTTTGTGTCCTAGGGTACATCAATGCTGTCAATGGATTCCTTTCCTCCAGTATTTCAGAATAACTTCCATTCTGGATGACCGGGATGATGTCGCTTGTCCTCCAAAGTCTTCTTAGCTAGACAGGTGTAATTTAAGGCCAGAATTTAAAGCTATATCCCAATTTCTAGGTTGGAAAAGCAAGAGGGAGGAACATTATATCCTTTGATTCTCTTCCTTGCCATCTTTGATTAATAATCAAAGGGCTTGAGGCAAGTACTAGATATCTGAAAAGTTCACCTGACTTAAAGTGTGCCTTGAGTGAGCTTGTGGGAGTGCTAGAATCTTTTCCCAAACAGACAAATATTTTCTTAGTATGTCATCCTGGACAGAATGCTGATAAAGAAGTAATTTTGATAAGAGTCTTTGAAACAGCTTGGACATATTGTTTGAGGGTGACTTGCACCAAAGCAAAGCTTAAAACCCTTAGAATTAAACTTGCTTGAGAGTTTGTTGAAGAGTTCTTTCACTCAGTGTATTGCAGGTGTGACATCTGTGCACCTAGAGGGCCACAATGTGTATGATTTCTATTAGCAATTCATCACCTCAGAAGATCACCCTTTAGGAGCCTAAAAAGTATTTTCATGTAATAAGTTATCATGTTGTAAAAAAAAAAATAAAAAAAATAATTGTGGATCTGGAAAATGTCCTGTGGGATACTGCAAAACAGGCATGAAGGAAGTTTCACCACAGATTTAATTCAGCTCACACCAGAAATTAAATTCCTTTGAGCTTAACTGCCACTCTGTCACCAGCCTCCATTCCTGAAAGAATTCTGTATTTATCCAATCTCATTCCGATAATTGTTTTTTCTCTCATCTCTTTCAGTTGCCTCAAGAGGAATCACCCCTGTATCTCCACATATGTTCCAGTAGATTCCACAGACTGATTGAAGATGTTACTGATTAACAGGGAGTTTTAGACCTGTGTAATTCAACTTCTCACATAGCACTTCATCCTCCCTCAGGCACATCTCAAGCAATGGGTGCATCTTCATCCAAACATTCAGGAGACTCTAAAACAAAAGTAAAGATACCCTGTGGTACAGGAGATGAAGGATCAGAAGTAGAAATATCTTCTGATCTAGGAGCCTCTGGGACAGGTGTGCATATATCATATGATGGCAGAGCCACTGAATCAGATTTACAATCATCCATTTGTGCATGAGCCAGAGGAACAGAAGTAGAAATATCCTTTGGTGCAGGAGTCACTAGATCAGACATACAAACATCCAATGATGCAGGAGCCAGAGGAACAGAAGTACAATCACCCAATGATGCAGAAGCAACTGGTTCAGTTGTACAATCATCCATTAGTACAGGAGCCACTGGATCAGAAGTACAACCATCCATTGGTGCAGGAGTCACTGGGTCTGACATACAAACATCCATTGGTGCAGGAGCTAGAGGAACAGAAGTACAAACATCCAATTATGTTGTAGCCAGTGGATCAACAGGACAAACATCCAATGATGTAGGAGCTGCGGATGAATCAGTCGTACAAACACCCATTGGTGCAGGTTGCACTGGATCAGAATTACGAGTATCCAATGGTGCAGGAGCCAGAAGCACAGAACTACTAACATCAAATGATGCAGTAGCCACTGGATCAGAAATACAAGCGTCCAATTGTGCAGGAGCCAGTGGATCAGAAGTACAAACGCCTAATGGTGCAGGAGCCAGAGAGACAGAAGATCAATCATCAAATGATACAGTAGCCACTGGATCAGAAGTACAAGCGTCCATTTTTGCAGGAACCAATGAAACAGCACTACAAACATCCAATGATGTAGGAGCTACTGAATTAGTCATACTAACATCCATTGGTGCAGGAGTCACTGGATCAGAATTTCGAGCATCCAATGGTGCAGGAGCCAGTGGATCAGAATTACGAGCATCCAATGGTGCAGGAGCCAGAGGAACAGAACTACAAACATCCAATGATGCAGGAGATACTGGATCAGAAATACAAACACACAATTATGTAGGAGCCAGTGCATCAGAAGGGCAAACATCCAATGATGTAGGAGCTACTGAATCAGTCATAAAAACACCAATTGGTGCAGGAGTCCCTGGATCAGAATTACGAGCATCCAATGTTGCAGAAGCCAAAGGAACAGAACTACAAACGTTCAATGATGCAGGAGATACTGGATCAGAAATGCAAACACCCAATTATGCAGGAGCCAGTGGATCAGAAATGCAAACATCCAATAATGTAGGGGCTACTACATCAGAAATACAAACGCCCAATTATGTAGGAGCTAATGGATCAGAAGGACAAACATCCAATCATGTAGGAGCTCGTGAATCAGTTGTACAAACATCAATGGGTGCAGGAGTCACTGGATCTGGAGTACAAACATCCACTGGTGCAGGAGCTAGCAGAACAGAAGTGGAAACATCCATTGGTCCAAGAGTCTGGGAAACAGAAGTGTATACACCATGTGATGCAGGTGCCTACGGAATAGAAATGCAAACACCCTCCGGCTCAGAATCTGTTGGAACAGAATTTCATGAACAATCGTCTTATGGTGCAGGACCCTCTGGTTCAGAAGAGGTCATCAGTTTGTGGAACTGGGAGAGTCGATGGTACAGCCACGTGAGTGCCAGTCTGACCCGTCCAATGGTACCCTCCATTACAGGAGAAGCTACAGCCGTGGAATGTGGAATGCCCTCAGAGTGTGAAGTCACAATCATAAAGGTAAATGCAGAGCAGACCTACCAAGTGCCATCCTTTAGGCATGAGTCTCATATGATTTTCAGCCCCTTTTCAGTTCCATTATTTCACCAATTTGTATGCATTTATATTGATTTCCTGACAGTGTGACCCTCGTTAGCATGATGTTGGCCTATGGGAGTGATGGTTATCTTAATTGGGCCTCTGATTACGGGCATCACTGATACAAGATGGCCAAAAACATTATAGAATCTCTAATATCATGAACAAAGAGTTAACCACAGACTTACTTCGAAGAACCAAAGCTTGGCCCATACATACACGATATATGTTTGTTTTATACCTTGAAGTAGTGTTATTGTATAAAACTCGACATTGAAATAAATAAAGTTATATTTGTTTTCGTTCAAATTTCTTCATCCATTATCGAACATTCTAAAATATGGTTGGGGTAAATAGATAAAACAAATGGTTCAGTAGTAGTACAAGATGTAGAAGTTATATGTTTCCTAATTACATCGAAACTGCATCCCTAGTATTATCCCTTGCATTTTCCCCCCAGGAAACAGGATTCTTTGAGAAACTTTTCATGGAGAAATTGTCCATCTACATGGATCCAATCATTGGGGTCTCCAGTTCAAGTGGTTGGCTCCTGGTTCACTTCTGGGAAGGAGAGTCCTACGCTGTAGATATAGGAGCACTATCGCCAGGCGCAACCCAGGGAGTACCTGGAAAGAAAATGGCTGGCGGAACTCCGGACAATGTTCACAAGTGGGCTAATATCCACTCGGTTGGCAGGATACTTGCTGATTCCTCTATTCTCAAGGTGATTACATAAGCTTGGATTCAGTGCAAGAATGCCAACTTTCCAAAATATGCATGATGATAGAAATTTAAATGAGCATCTCCAAACAGGTGATGAAGCAAATATTTTCCCATGGTAACAATAACCGTTGATAGACTCTCAGGAGAAAATATGTGATGAAGTCTTTTGGCTCTCCACATCAGAATTTTCATCCTCATGCATATTCTGGAAGGTCAGCATCTTTTAATTCATAGACTCAGAGCCAGGGACAGTTAAGAAATCTATCTATATTCTCTGCTATCAATAACTAAATATATTACAAAGGTGAATGCTGTTTAAATTGTGAAATATCGTGTTGTAAAAAATATTGTGAAGCACACCTTCATAAATGGGTTATTGTATTGAATGGATAAATCTTTACTCCATTCTAATTTACAAGGTTGTCAAAGATACAGTCATCAAATATAATGCCATAACAGATAGCATATTTGTAATAGTAAATACAAAATCAATATTGGATGAGTTGGAAAAAAATATGGTTGATCTATGTACACCTTTGATGAGTGAAAATGATTATGATAATGCATATTTTCCGTTTTCAGGTAGTGCATAACACCCATGATTTGTCTCGAATCCTTGAAGAGAAAGCTGATCTGAAGATTTGTAGGGTCTTCGATGTTTTGGTGAGTTGTGATGTAGACTTCCAGTTATACGTTCCTTATATAGCAACCATCTTTTTTAAACACCTTTGTCCTACTGTGCAGTGCCCCCAAAATATGTGTAACAGTTACTAGAAATGTCACCAAAGGAAAGGGATAGATACCGGTACCATATATCAAACACCTAAATTTTCAAATCACATTGAAATGATGAAAAGTGTATAGTCAGAACTACAGCTTAGAGATATATTCACATATAGATTGGAAAGCAGCTTTTTTTTAAACAATGAAAGTACAAATTGTATGCCATTTTATCATGCTTATACTACATTTTTAGGAAATTTGAACTTTCTTTCTGATTTTAAAATGGCCTCCAACCTAGTGAATGTTTCTCTAGTTTTCTTTGGATTGTTCCTCTAAGGCAGGTTCTGTTGCTAGCTGGAACCGACTTCTTCTGTTGCTAAGCATATGAAACTTTCAGGATTCTGGTGCTAACAATTTTGTATAAAAACATTCTTCAGTCCTGAATTTAGAGATTTCCCATGATATAACCAAAGATGATCATTAGAATTTTGAAAGACAGATTTTGGATAACCATGACCATTACCTTTCCCAGGTATATGCGCTCATTGTAGGGAAATATCAAAGACATGAAGCAATAGAAAAAATTAAAACATGAATGAATTCAGAAAGATTTGTATGACTGATTTCTGTTACAGGAAGCTGATCGCATCATCCGTGGGCATGACTTTGTAATGCCCCTCGAAGAGCTCCTGTCTCTCTACGGGATACCTTTGTACAGCTCAGCAAATATCTTGTCTGGCTCGCAGAGGATACCAGTTCCAGAGGACCCTGTGGATTTCTGTGGGAAGTCACAGAAAGAAGCCATCGACAATCTGGTGGAACTGTCCCAGACTTCCTCAAGAATGATTCCGGCGCTGTATCGATTGATGCTGAGGTGAGAATGATTTAGAATATACAGTGGAATCTCTTTAAAAGGAGTTCCTTTCAGACCATGAAAATACATCAGGGTAAACAAAAGAGAACTATATGGTCTAATTAAGAGCTGGTGCCAGAAAATTGCTCTGTTCAGGTTCTTTGGACTTGGTAGTTTGTATCTATATTGATGATCATTTGATTATTGAAGTGTGTCTCCGAGTTGCAGATTGTAAATTTTTATAGGAAATGCTTTGGAGTTTGATGGGTTTTAACAATACGTGTTTACTAAGTTAAATGTTTGACTTGTTTCCATTGACACTGGGTTTACCCTCCCCTCTGTTCATGAAGATATGCTACAAAACTTTAAACCAATCTATTTTGGATAAGAATTCTTTGTGGCTTTTTTATATTATTTTGGGCAGGAATTTACCGTGAGATGAATCTTATCTTTGTAGGTGATTCATGAAAATTTCGTCATGAGGACCATGAAGATTACTTTTTATATCAGGAATCAGGTAATATCAGTGGATGAAATGTCAAACAAAGATCTAGGAACAGCAATACAGATGAGACCTTGTTATAATTATTGTGGGATGTATGCAGTCTATGATGATATATTTAACTTATGACTGATTTTCAGTTTGATGTCAGCTCCAATGCTGGATGAACTGAATCAACGCTTGAATGCTATACTCAAGACCAGCCTATCATCACAGCCGATGGAAAGTGCTGAAATGTCTGAACCTAAAAGTCAACCTGCTCGACCAACTTCTTATGCAGCGGCTTTGGCAGGCATGGTAGGAACAAATGATGAAAACATCCATCAAACTGGGCATTCTTCTAAAGACTCCAGAAGTGACAATTTGGCAAGTAAGGATGAAAAGACCACAACCCAAACTGTAAGCCCGGACTGGGGAGCTGCAGGTCATCACCATAATGAACAGGAACAAAAAGAGCAGCTTCCAGGAGGTACTCAAACAATAGCTCCTAAAATGAAAAAGAAAAAGTTGCCGAAGGAAGTGACAAATCTCAACCAGAAGCAGCAGGAACAAGACGAGATGGAAAGACATTCTCAACAAGCAAATATTAAGAAGATGCCGAATCAAGCTGGGACTTCAAGTATTCCAGGGACCCATCAACAGGAACAAAGAGAGCAGCAGCAGCAAGGAAATACTCAAGCAGCATCGGCTACAAATAAAAAGGTAAAGAAGCAAATTCAAAGTACAAGCTCAGATGGAAAAGCAGCATGTCAAAATAAAAGTACAGAGGAACCCAGATTGTCTCAGGAACCTGCCAAGAAGAAGAAGAAGAAGAAGGAGGCAAATAAACAGCCTCCCCAAGAACAAAAAGAGCAGATGCGAAGAAATTCTCAACAAAAGATGCAGAATCAAGCTTGTACGCAATCAACATCAGCTAAAGAGAAAAAGATAAAGAAGCAAATTCAAACTACAAGCTCAGATGGAAAAGCAGCACATCAAAATAAAAATACAGAGGAAACCAGACTGTCTCAGGAACCTGCTAAGAAGAAGAAGGCAAATGAACAGCGTCCCCAAGAGCAAAAAGAGCAGATGCAAATAAACTCTCAACAAATGAATGTTAAAAAGATGCCGAATCAAGCTGCTACTCAATCAGCATCAGCTAAAAACGAAAAGATAAAGAAGCAAATTCAAACTACAAGCTCAGATGGAAAAGGAGCACATCAAAATAAAAATACAGAGGAAACCAGATCGTCTCAAGAACCTGCCAAGAAGAAGAAAAACGAGAAAGCAAATAAACAGCCTCCCCAAGACCACAAAGAGCAGATGCGAAGAAATTCTCAACAAAACATGCAGAATCAAGCTGGTACGCAATCAGCATCAGCTAAAAGGGAAAAGATAAAGAAGCAAGTTCAAACTACAAGTTCAGATGGAAAAGCAGCACATCAAAATAAAAATACAAACAAAACCAGATCGTCTCAAGAACCTGCCAAGAAGAAGAAGAAGAAAAAGAAGAAGGCAAATGAACAGCCGCCCCAAGTTTCTAGTAAACCCAACAAAAGCAAGAAAGCCACTGGTCTAGTTTGGCTTCCTCCAGGCACCTCCTCTGATCTAATATGGAAGTCATGTCCAAGCAGAATCCCAGGTCGCATTCCCCAGCAGAGAACTCCTTTACTCCAGTTGGGCCAGGAACCGAAGCCGCGGGTCCAGGCCTCGCCAGAAATCAAGATAGCCACATCTCCGCAGTGGATGAAGCCGATGGTTCTGCAGTTTCAGGGGGATAACGATCCATTCTTCGTACATCCGCTCAGTGAGGTAAGATTGAAAGTCACTAAGAATTTGAAAGACAAAAGAAATTGGACCAATCTACCTCTTGTTTATAAAGCCTTCACATTGGAAGACAAAAGATGGTATCTATCCATTATTCAACAAAATAATGGATGCAACAACTCGTCAGTGTGAAGGTTTCAATGAGGGAATCTTGTCAATTCTGTCCAGTTTCTTTGTCCTCACAGCAAGTACATTTGGTAGGTTGAATTTTGAGTGAAAGTCCTCACAAAACTAGTCAAGTGCCATTCATGACAATTTAAGGATAGCTCGCTCTTATTTTTAATTGATTAAATTCCATTCCAAAGAATTAAAGGTAATATAATGTTAAAATGTATTACTCATTTGTATACTTGTATACTGCAATCTATTTTTACCATCATCACTGTGCATATCAATAAAAATTGAGATCAGTCATTTTTTTGCATTTGAAGTTCCTGGTGTTAATAATAAGACCATTTTTAGAGCCACTTGGAAGTCTTTAGATAAAAAAATACACCCTCCATCAACTATCAAGCCAGTTTGGGAACAGGGTAGGAGCATATTACAACAGTTTAACTGCCTTATCACAACCTTACATGAGCTTCGATAAAAAACAAAATTTTTGCATTCACAACTTGTGGCATTATCTCAATAAAATTTAGCTATTTTGACCGACTTTTAAAAACGTCTGTTCTGGATGTTTTTCTTGCAGCAAGCTTCTTTCCCAATCAATCCATGCTACATCACAGATGAACTTGATGACCAGTTTGACGATCTGTGTGAATCAGATTCAGGAACTTTTATTGCAGCTTTTCCAGAAAGCATTCAGAGGGCACTGCAGCATTTATCCGAGGAAAGCCCGAGTTATTCTTACATTGATCTAGCAGAGTTAGTTTTGGACGTTGGCAGGAAGCCCATAGCACGGTGAGTTAGCTGTTGCAATAAAAGTAATTTATTTAGCACACACGATCCATAATGCATAGTGCTCAAAGCACACTTTCAGTTGTACAATGATTATGGAAGCGTCGTGGAGTAGTGTTTCCAACTCTTGCCTTTCATGCAGAGGTCCGCAATTCAAGTCCCACCCATGGTCTTGATTTTCAGCAAGAAATGTATCCACATTGTGCTGCACTCAACCCAGGTGAGGTGAATGGGTACCTGGTAGGAATGTATTCCTTGAAATGCATAAGTGCCTCTGTGGCTGCTATTGCTAAAGCCAGGGTAATCATGATGCATTTATTGTAGAGCGCTTTGAGACCTTTATCAGAGGTAACTAGCACTGTATAAGAATTGCATATTATTATTTTGCTGGTTTTGGCCAGGATTATACCTCTACCAAAGCATTTCAATTAAACATTTCTGCCACATACCTATATAATCCAGCTATAGGTTCAGTGCAGTACAATGTGGATGATTTTCAATCCTTCAACCTCATGATTAAAAGACTTGAGTCTTATCCATCTTCTTAGAAGCACAGATCAGTCACCAATCAGGATTTATTTTCAGTATAAAGGATTGATTCGCAATTGATAAAATTTTCTTGCAAAATTCACTACCACTGGTAAAGGCCAGTTAGCATTTTGGATTTTTTGAAAGCCTCTTTGATGCCAAGACTTTTGCTTTCCTTGCATTCTTTGTTTCTCATAGGTATCTGGAGTCTGGATTTGATTCTATGCTAACTGAAGTCATATTGGATTGTCCTGAAGTGACCAAGCAAGACCTCGAAGATACCTTGAATGGCGAAAGTGTCATTAGGACAAGTGATTATAATCAAGCCATGATTGAGAACACACTTCACAGATTAGGGTAAATAATGGATTTTATATTTTCCATCTTTTTATTTGATTCTTTCCAATTTTTGTTTGATAGGTGTACAATTTGCTTCTATTGACAAGTCTGTCTGGTCGTGGTAATTGGGTACTTTGTGTTCCATACATATTGCATCCTTATACATAAAATTCCACACTTTAAATCCCTGGGGCTGATTGCTCGAAATGGTCTTAGCTATCCTCTTCCTGCTAAGACATCTTGACTTCTTGTGCCACCCTCGTAACATAGACATTAGAGTTGATACGACTAAGTTAAGAGGGTGGCACAAGAACGTAAGACGCCTTAGCATGAAGGGGATTGCTAAGACTATTTTGTGCAATTGGCCCCTGCTTGCTTACCACTGTGTTCTGGAGACAGGCATCTTTTTTTTTGCTTCAAATTTGTATAATTCCACAGTCATGTTTCTTATATTTAGATTTACATTCTAGCTCCAATTTTTCACGGGCCTTGAGCATTTCAACAAAATGGATCTCATTCAAATATCTTTTCACATCCTACTTTAAATAAGTAAGCTTCTTTTCTTCTTTATCCCTCTGTGCGTCTGAATAGGTAACGAGAGAGCAGGTGTGTTTGAATCATATGTATGTATTATTATTATTATTATCATCATCATTATTATTATAATTATTTGAAAGGTTTGAATGGAGTTTTTATATCCCACTGCTGCCACCACCTCATCCATAGGATGACATTGAATTGTACTGGATGGTACATCCTCATGGCCAATAATTATGTATAATTCTCTCATGATTTCATTAAACAGACTTCTCACAAACAGAGAAGGAGAAGTCGTTGGAATAACCGCAAAGGTTGAACACCCCCTTCCAGGATGCCTCAGCCCAGTGTATGATGTATTCAGCCAGGATATGTCCATTCTACTTGTCGGATCTACAGGGGTGGGCAATACAACTCTTCTGAGGGAGGCTGCAAGAGTCTTAAGCGATGTCCAAAAGAAGAGTGTCTTTGTCATTGACACTTTCTCTGAGGTAATGTCTTGAATGCACTCATCAGATTAAAGTAAAATAGTTTTTAATTCTCAAAGTACTGTAACAAAGTCCAACTTATGCCAAATTGTTGAAAAGGGTAGAATTATTTACCCAACACAGCAGTAATCATATAATCTGTTGCTGTTTACCACCTCTCCATGGTTCAAGATGGACAGGACTTATCCGCTTTCTTTTATGCACTCAAAGTTTAGGGAACCATTGTTTGCCAATCAGAAGTACCCACTGAGTCTTCTTGGATATCCTACCAAGATGTTGAATGCAAAAAAAATCAGCATTAGATGAAAGATTTCATAATAATATTACATTTTACCATGCAGATATCAACATTTGTTTTCCACCTTTATAGTAAAAATGCTCTTTTTCTTATTTCTACAGGTAGCTGGAGTGGGGGATGTTTCACATTCATCGTTAGGTTCAGCTCGAAGCATACAAGTGAGTTTTATGATTCTATTTATAGTGTGACAGTCTTAAAACATGTGTTTTCTTCTGGCAGTTACTTTTCACTGTAAAAATATATTCTGTTACTGTTATGCTAGAAGCCATTGAATATCTCTTTCTGGTTCAATAATTCTCAAAAAGTACTAAACCAAAATAAATAACAATTTCCTGCATAAAGAGACAAATAATTTCCTTTCTTCTTGTGTCTCCATTTGATACAGGTGGAAGAAACCCATCTGCAGCATACAAGCATGAGAGAAGCATACCAGAACCACAGACCGGACATCGTTATCATCGATGAGTTAACAAGTCCAGAGGATGCCAAGGCGGCCTTTGACATGCGGCTACGCGGGATCAAACTCATTGCTGCGGTGCAAGGTCAGACCCTCGCTGATGTCCTCCAGAATAGCGCCCTCGATTCCATTGCAGGCAGCATCCAGGAGAGTCGCAGTCAAAGAGGGGTGAGGACGAGGACCGGTCCTGTGGTGTTTGACGTCCTGGTAGAGATGCGTGAGAGGACTCGCTGGATCATCCATTGGGACTTTGGTTCTGCCATTGATGCGGTCCTGCTTGGTGGGAGCCGGACTGTCGGAGTGGAGGAGAGGAAGGTGGTGGAGTTTGAGGAGGAGGATGGTGCAGTGATAGGGGATCAAGTTCTGGCGATGCAGATGCCCGTTTCTTACAATATGTATGCTGGATGAGATCTTGATCAGATAAGGATTTTTACAGGATTATGGACCACATTCTCAAAATGCCATTGACAGAAAGGGTTAATCAATTCACGCCCCTGGAATGCATATATTCAGATCGCCTTTTGAATAGATGATGTAAACCTCAATTTGGACACTTTGATTGGATGTCTGCCAATGCCTTTAGAATAATGCCATCAATTTGGCCACAAGCAATGCAGATGTCTGTTTCTTTAAATATGTATGCTGGATGAGATTTTCAAGGCCAGCGGATTTTAACATGATCCACCATCTCATCACTACTGGAATGATAGCGGAGAGTTAGTTAATTATGCAGTTGGAATACAAATCTCTTGTCTACTACACATATTCATACCTGCCAACCTTAATTCAGAATCTTCACTTTTCCAGTCTTTTTATGGTTCATAGGGGGATACCAAAATAAAAACAATTTAGCGCATAATACAAAAAGTACAAAAAGAATGTCATGAAATAAACATGTCTCCTTGGAAGAATTTACATCATCAATTGGTATTAACTTTTTGTGATTTTGATTTAGAAAAAATGGTGTTCTCTTCATTGACATGCTATTCATCAACAAAAGGATGGCTTTGGAGACAGGTAGATGTGTAAGTGCATTATAGTGTTCTGTAGAACTATCCAAAGATATTGATACCACCTAAAACCGGTCATGTGTGGCTCAGTGGTAGAGCGTCTGCCCCATGAACGGAAGGTCGTGGGTTCGATCCCCGGCCGGGTCATACCAAAGACCTATAAAAATGGGACCATCTGCCTTCTTGCCAGGCGCTCGGCATTTAAGAAAGGAGAAGGGTAATAATAACTTTATGTTATGCAGGGCCCGCTGGAATAGCAGCTAACTTACAGCTGAATGTGGCTACCCTGGGTAAATAAGACATTATTATTATTATTATTATTATTATTAATGATGAGAAATTGGCCAAGAGTCCAAATTTTGGTTGGCAGGTGTGCATACTTTTAGAATGACTTTCAGAGCAGTTGAATCTAGTGGAATGTCTGTGAATCATACCTGAAATATACAACTACAGGGATCACCAGTATAACAAACTCTTGCTATATCGATGTATTGTTCCCGTTACATATCTTTTAATCGGGTATTATGGCCCTGATATTAGAAGGTAGTTTCTCTGGTTCTATAAAGGACCTCAAAACTAGGCTTCACTGTACCTGCTTATATATATATATGATGTCAACCCTAATTGACTGATACCTCGGATGAAAGACTTTTGTAGCTGTAAAGGTAAATGCACTCAATAATGTCCCAATCCTTTTCCCAAATTTACACCAAAGTGTTTCAGCACGAGACGCCAGATGGAGTCGAACAAGGACAGTATGTTAGGATATTATGTCATTCTAATTCAAAGTGTCTTCTTTTACTTAATCTTTTTCACATACTTACACCATAGTATTTGAGCATGGGACATCATATGGGCTCGAGCAAGGACAGTCTGTTGGGATATAATTTCATTCCGATTCAAAGTGTCTTCTTTTACAAAATCCTTTGCACAATTTACACCAAAGTATTTCAGCATGAGATGCCAGATGGTTTCGAGTAAGGACAAAATGTTATTAGGATATTAAGTCATTCCGATTCAAAGTGTCTTCTTTTACAAAATCCTTTGCACAATNTGCAGTTGGAATACAAATCTCTTGTCTACTACACATATTCATACCTGCCAGCCTAAAGTCCCGGTCACATAGGACCCCGGAAGCAACGAGTCGGGGTGAATCGTGTTGCTTCCGGGGTTCTATGTGACCGGGGCTTAAAATCAGAATCCTCACTTTTCCAGTCATTTTATGGTTCATAGGGGGATACCAAAAATGGTTAATACAAAAATAACAATGTGTCTCCTTGGAAGAATTCACTGATATTAACTTTTTGTGATTTTGATTAAAAAAAATGGTGTTCTCTTCATTGACATGCTATTCATTAACAAAAGGATGGCTTTGGAGACAGGTAGATGAGTAAGTGCATTATTATGTTCTGAAGAACTATGGGCATCCAAAGATATTGATACCACCTAATGATAGGAAATAGACCAAGAGTCCGAATTTTGGTTGGCAGGTGTGCATACTTTTAGAATGACTTTCAGAGCAGCTGAATCTAGTGGAATGTCTGTGAATCATCCGTGAAATATACAACTACAGAGATCACCAATATATAAACGAGGCTCCTTCAGGAAAAGTTAGCAACACGTACCCCTGACAAACTCTTGCTATATCGATGTATTGTTCCTGTTACATATATTTTTAATTGTATTGTATTATGGCCCTGATATTAGAAGGTAGTTTCTCTGGTTCTATAAAGGACCTCATAACTAGGCTCCACTGTACCTACTTCTTACTGTACAGAATTCCATAACGTATTTCAAGACATATGATGTCAACCCTAATTGACTGATACCTTGGATGAAAGACGTTCGTAGTTGTAAAGGTAAATGCACTCAATAATGCCCCAATCCTTTTCCCAAATTTACACCAAAGTGTTTCAGCATGAGACGCCAGGTGGAGTCGAACAAGGACAGTATGTTAGGATATTATGTCATTCTAATTCAAAGTGTCTTCTTTTACTAAATCTTTTTCAACAATGTACACCATAGTATTTGAGCATGAAACGTCATAGGCCCTATAGGCTCGCAAGGACAGTATGTTAGGATAGCATGTCATTCCAATAAAATGGATCTTCTTTTACAAAATCCTTTGCACAATTTACACCAAAGTATTTCAGCATGGGATGGCAGATGGGTTCGAGCAAGGACAGTGTGGGATATCATGTCATTCCAATAAAATGTGTCTTCTTTATCTTATACAGTCTTCCATAGAAAATGATTGTAGTACTTTCAATATTTTTTTCATTTTGCTAAATTAGTGTGAATTGAATTCAAACAAAATTTAATAATTTTGATGCAAGGAAATAGGAATACATGTACCTCTTAATGATATTTTACTTATTAAAGAATCATTTAACTTAAAACTCTTTTTTTAATACATTGACACCATGTTGTATGCAAAACGTTATAGGGTATCTGTAGTTCTAGTGTGCTAACCATATATGATAATCCTGTGAACGCCTTGCGCATCTAATTAAGATGGAAAGTGCGCTATATAAAATCCATTTATTATAACTATTATTGCTATAGGATAATGGAACATGATTGTGTAATATCATGTGTGATTGACAGAATTGTTTTTTTTTTAAATTACAATTGAGATATAAAGTGAAATTCGTTTCAGCATTGATATTGTACGGTATTATTTATGATAGTTACAAAGGATGAGGATGTGGAAATTGATAATAATAAGTAATGATAATAATTAATTAAAAATAAATATGATTAAACAAGTATGAATTCTGGGGTTGCTGAGGGTGTGCAATTCACAATACCCATGAACTCGTCTTTTCTCATACTTATTCAGATAAAAGAAAATCAATTATGTACCTATAAGCTATTATTTATCTTTCAAATAATGTGAATTTGAATAAATTATACCATTATTGATTAATTTTGATCTATTTCATGTACGTGTACAACCATCCTATGTCTTTATTGGATTTGTTTAACTTGAAGTGTGTCATTGAAATGAAGATAATCTTGCCATCATACTGTTAGGTCTGGGATTATCAAATCTATGAAAATTTCTGTATTTTGACATATTTTTGTGTAAAAATTATTGTAACTGCAAATTATACATTACAAAGTGCAATTAATTAATGAAATAAATATTGATTCCTTCCATAATGTAAATCTGGCATATTTTGGCCATATCTTGCTCCATAGAGGCATTTGCCCTTATTTTGACAGTGTGGATATAAAAGATAACTGGCGATTGAATTATGCATTCTATATTTTTGCAAACAAACTGGTATATTGGACATTAAATAACGAAAATACTCTCATGTATGTCCTGTGTTGTGGAATGAATTTAGGTTATTAAGTACATTGTATTAGTTTTGACTAAGTACAGTATACTAATTAGTAACATAC